>CAJQZM010037026.1:73432-97285 GCA_907164665.1 Colias nastes | reverse complement strand
GTCTGCCAATGCTTGTGAAGCAAACATGCCGTGGGAATCAGGCTTTAGGCGTTATGCGCGAATTTTCGAAATCACATATAAAAGCATAACCGACATAATCTGTTACGTTATGTTATATAACCCGATTGTTATTAGGAAAAGATAACATAATATACGAAGCGTGCCCGTTTACCTTTCATTTCCGACTGTGGTACAATTTATGAGCTTTTTATTACGAAAATATAATATAATAATAATAAATAATAAAAATATTTATTGACATAATAACTCAGGTCAAAATAATGAATCCTTCGGCTCCCGAACTTGTACCTACTGTATTTTTGTAGACAATTTAATATGAACAAATTTTTTATATTCATTTTAATAATCTGATGAGCATAATTAAGACGAAAATCCTTTATAAATATTAAAATATTAAAAAAAACAAACACATAATATGTAAATTAATGAGTGCTTTTTATTTTTATTCTATATCTCGATTCCTGATCAAAGCTAGACAATAATTTGTGATCCATAATATCAAAACTTGTCAATGATGAATGGTAACATTACATTTTTAATATCGCTTACGACAAATAGGAAACCCAATACCTATTAATTAATTAAATACAATGCAGACTATTTTTACCATAGAAACTCTATGTATCTATAACTCTACGTTTACAAATAAATTGACCAAATCTTCAGCTATTATGAAATCCATTCTAACCACTACCTTTGTTCTCTAAAGTCAGTTAAAACGCTTCAGTCTGTATTTTATACTGTTTTCTACAAATTAAGGTTATAAGTACGATGTCCGAAGCTAACCGGTTAGATATAATATGATCTTTGCTTGGAAATACTTGGTTCTGAATACATATTTGATAACAAAGTACATTTACTTTAAGTACACTATGATAGATATGCCTTTTTTGGACTTTAAATATGTTTTGTCAAAAGATATGATTGATTTTTTCCGATAATTGATATATTATTTATCTTCGCTTCCTCAGTTAGTTTCGTTTAAAGCTTTATAATAAAATATGGGACCAAATAATTAAAATAATATCTATACTAAAAAATATTATAAAGCTGAAGAGTTTGTTTGTTTAAACGTGCTAATCTCAGGAACTAGTCCGATTTGAAAAATTATTTCGGTGTTAGATAGCCCATTTATCGAGGAAAACTATACATCTATCATCACGCTAAGACTAACAGGAGCGGAGCACTGCTGTTAAAACTGCAGGGCACAGCTAGGGTGAAAATAAAATAAATATCCAGGAACTTTCCCATGAATCCTTGATATATTCACACACTATTAACTGATTTAAGAGTTTCTACTCATTTCATTAAAGGTAAAGTCAGGGCTATATTGCTATAATGGCCCTTAAAATCCGCAATGAGCCATGATACTTGACACAATTCACAAAGAATGCAGTAATTATGTTGATTACGCGCCAAAAACCTTCAAGGCGGGAAAGAGAATTTTTAAATGCATGCATCAGGAAGATAATCAATATGAGTAATAATTAAGGATATAATATCATACTTATATTTAAATATAAATAAATGAAAACGAATGGTCGTATGGAGGGATATATGTTTCTTAGTCAAGAAAGCTAAAACTCCTGAGGTGATATTGATGAAACTTTGCAGTTTTATAACTTGTGTAACCATAATAAAAAATACGCTATGTTAATCATCATTTTGTCTCTGGTTTCGTTTTCTGAATGAAATGTTAAACCCTCTTTCAAAAAAAAAATTTAATACAATAAAAGAGAGCCTTAATTTCCTTCATTATCACAACAAATACTTTTTGATATTTTAACTACTTCTAGATACAAAGGTTTATTAAAAAAATCTGCTTACAGTATTAATGCCAAAGAATACATTTTAAACCCATTCATTCCCGGTATGGTCTCTGACAATAATTGTCAGAGACCAATTATTAAGCCTGAAGCTATATTATTATGACAAAATTATAAAACATTTAATTTTCTTTAATATATTAATTTTCTCTTTTAGTCACAAACACACGAGCTGTTTGTGATTGTATTAAATTAAATGAACATTTACTTGAGTTGTCCTTTGAGCCAAAATATTAAAAAAAAAACAATTAGACAAATGAAAACACATAACATACTGACTACTTCTATTGGCGTAGAGTTAAAATATCGAAAGAACATACTCCTAAATCAAATCACATATAATACTTACATACTTATACTAACTATTTTGTTTGTTGTGAATAGGGAAGCGCTTGATCACAATATGATCACAATCTATGTGTCTAAGGGCGTATTCAGAAAGAAAGCTGAAAACTTATAAGCGCTTATCGGCGCTTGTCAGCGCTAGTTCGTTCTACACAAAGGAAGCAGGTTGAATCAGACCAAGACAAATCTTATATGGCAGCGCCCAGCGCTGACCAGCGCGTGTTGAAGCTTGTCGGCACCGTTCAGCGCTTATCGGCGCGTGTTCATATATTTTCCTGCAAGGGTTACCAGCGCTGACAAGCGCCGATAAGCGCTTATAAGTTTCCAGCTTTCTTTCTGAATACGGCCTAAGATGGTACACGCTTCACTCTACGCTTGAAAAGGATGAATTATTATTATATTAATATCTGTGGTGTTATATTATCTGTACCTATAGATTATACTAATTCATTTCCTCAAAGCGATATTAATCCGGAACAAATATTTGACTTCCACAAACTATTGCTATCCTAGTGATGTGATGTTCATGGTATTCAAATTATCTTTGAATATTCAATATTTGATGTGAGTGACATCACGTGAATGTAGAGTTAATGACTTTGGTACGGGAGCTACCAACGTTTTAAAAAAAGTCATTTTAGTATAGTTGGGTTTTTGATATGCTCTTTCTCTTGCTATTTCGGTTAGAGTCCGGGCTGTCTGGCTGGCGGTAGTGGTTGCGTTTATTAGTGCGCATCTTATCTGCACAGGAAGATATACTTAACTTTAGTCATTTTTTAACGCGTAATTTTTAATCTTTTGCCTTTAGATAGATCCATCAGACATAATTTTTTTATTGCAAGACGTTTTATTCGTTGTTAAATGGGTGCCATACGCAATTTTTTATTTAAAATAATTAAAATGTCATCGAAATAAGTGAAATTACATCAACATGAGTCCGCTTAAAAGATAAGTAACTAATAACTTTATTACTTATATTATATTATCCTTTTTTAATACTTATATTAAATAATTAGTAAACTAATATTTTTAATAGATGCTTTCATATTTATTACACTTTTGGGTATTAATATGAATTTGATGATATGTATTTGTTTTTTATCAAGTTTACATTTAACGTCCTATTTGAGGTTCGTTGGGAAAAGGAGGCACCATGGTAGATTGTTGCAAAAAATTGTAAATAGTAAAATGAATATTATATATAGTATAAGTAACACAGTGATTACTTATCCTTCACGGGGACTCATGTTGATGGAATTTCACTTATTTCGATGATATTTTAATTATTTTGAAATAAAAATTGCGTCTGGCACCTATTTAACAACGAAAAAAACGTCTTGCAATAAAAAATGTATGTCTGATGGATCTATCTAAAGGCAAAAGATTAAAAATTACGCGTTAAAAAATGACTTTAAGTTAAGGATATTTTCCTGTGCAGATAAGATGCGCACTAATAAACGCAACCACTGCGGCCAGCCAGACAGCCCGGACTATAACCGAAATAGCAAGAGGAACAGTATATCAAAGAACCAACTATACTAAAATTCTCTCTTGTCAACGTTGCTACCTCCTATACGATAAAGCTTCTAATCTGAATTGATATTAACATTCATTATAGAATTTGAATTATATCGATCAAAATTGAGTCTAAATGAGTTAGTTACATCCAAACATACAAACATACAAAAAATATTTATTTATTAATACTTTATTGCTTTTAGAACTATTACAATAATACTTAACCTAAGAATACATTAATTGGCGGTCTTATAGCGATAAGATGAGAGCGATTTCTTCCAGACAACCGGACGTACATTAGAGGAAAGGTGAAGGGTAGAGCATAAATTTATATTTATAAAATAAATAAATATACGACTAAAAAAATTACCTGCGTAAAGATATATCCATAAAAATATGAATATGTTACATAACAATAGTATAATATTCATATACATCACTACATAGTATAAAACAAAGTCGCTTTTTCTGTCATTATGTCCCTTTGTATGCTTAAATCTAAAACTACGCAACGGATTTTGATGCGGTTTTTTTAATAGATAGAGTGATTCAAGAGGAAGGTTTTAGTATATAATTTATTAGGTTTTAGACAAAGCGGGCGAAGCCGCGGGCGGTAAGCTAGTAGAATATAAATAAATTATATTGAGTACAGCGAGAGAAATGATAATTACGCGTACAAGGTGAAGCTACTCAAATCGTGATAAAAACTTTTAATAGAATAAGGTAATTCCCGTTTCCAACAAAACGCTCTTATATTTTGGTACAAGTTTTTGTAACACGTGATATTAAACACTTTATACTTTATCTTATAATAACAATGTCAAGGATATATTTTTGTGAATGTGAAAAATAAACCTTTTCGTTAATTTTCCATTTATACTCAATTAAGATGCTCTTCTTTTTTGTCAAGTCGGTCGATTGAAATGTAAGTTTATCACAAATTTATGAACATGGAATTGTGGGTCATTAATCTGATCCCAAGAGAAATTTATTCGCTGGAAAATTAATTTAGAATTCTAAATGAAATAAACGGACGATCTAGATTCCATAATTTTATTATAGCCTTTACATTTAGTGCTTTTCGTTTCTTCCAAATAATCATTGAGTCTCTAATTTGATTACTCTCACGTGTTTATTTAATTTCGTAGATAGGTGAATACGTTAATCAGAATTTCTAAACGTTTTATGTTTCGTCCTGTGACATCAAGATTACCTACCTATGTATTCTTCATTATTATCTCTCTCTGTACATATATATACCGGAGTACCTACTTATATTAGTTGTTTGCTTATAAACCAGAGGTAGTTGAAAGTATAACCATCGAATGCAATTGAATGCAAAAAGGCAATCTTTATACGTTGCACTATATTTCTGTAAAATATAAATAAATATCATTGAGGATTTTATGTCACGTGCAAATAATTAAATATGACCTCTGTAAAATGCCACTGTCTCTTACACTATACAAGGTTATCAACAATATCCAAAATAAGGTGATTCCGTATGTTATTCACTTTATAGCCCTTAAACCGGGGTTAGCAACTTTCCAAGACCTTAATAATAAACTTAAACAGTATGAAATATATTATTTTATAAATTGTCTTGCACTGAGATTTTGATATATTATTGCATTATTATCATAATTATTTTTTCGACTACAGGGATCCTCCTATGACATAAGACTTATGTATTAATTATATGCTCATTCTGGAAAATCATCACGATGTTCTTAAAATCCATTAACTCAACTTCGAACATTAGATATTCTAGATTTGACTTGACTATTCGTAAAACTATAAAATCGATTTTTCTTAGAAAACAAAGGTTCGGTTCCAATTACATTCTATTATTATTAAAAACGTCAGAAAATCCATTTTTCCACCAGAAATAGGTAAAACATCTAAAAATTTAAAATACTTCTACGAGACATAAACCCAAAATTTAACAAATTATTTTAACGTTCGTTTCTAGTAATCGTAATTAAATAAAAATTTCGATTCGTTTTATTGCCATAACCATCGAAGTGAATAAAAAAGTGAAGAAAAATGGAAGCATTTTTATCAAACGCGCATAATTTTACATGCTATTTTGATAGGCTCAAATAAAAACATTTATAGAAGAATGAAGGTCAGTAATGGTTTTCATTCCCACGGCACTGAATAAACTTGATTGATGCTAAAACAATAGAACTGCGTAGATTTTGTATGTTAGTAGTTAGTACACTTGAAATATTTTTATATGACAGGAAGAGACATTTTTAAACGCATTTTTTGGAAAAAAATAAACGAATTATTTTTAATTAAAATAACACAAAATAGTCTAAAAAGGTTTGAAGACATTAAAAAATACCTAATACAGCAAAATACCAATAAAACAATTACACAATTACATATACAAATAAAACGCTGAGCAAATCAATCAGCCATCACTTGGCATTTTGCCGCCAAAACACACCATAACTTTTGATTACGTTGACCTTGGTGACGTTTAGCCGCACAGACGCAGAATAATTCTCACATCATTACCCCAGATTATAAAATTATAGGTCTGTGCCGTGTTTGACATTTGAGGTCCACAGATAATTCTAGAATCTAGTTTTATAAATAAATCCAATGTGTTTATGTTATAAATCGTAATGAATTTTAAATGTATATTGAAAAAAAAAGTATTTTTTAAAAAACAGTAAGTAAATAATTTAGTATGGATATTAAATAGATTACAAACGATTGACTATTAAGTTGTTTCTCACAACAATTTAATTAAATTTTGATTAAATTCAACAGGATGTTTTCATAATTCCGTAACGATGTTTATGAGGATATAAAAGAAGATAAATATTGGAATTACCTAATTGAAAATGTACTGTCAATAAAAATTTAATTTTCTTTCTATTTTTAACGTATTGATGAAAAAAAATTCTGTGATGAAATGTAGTTGAATCAGTAGATACATTTTACCTGTTTAAAAATTGTTTTACGTAAAAGATTTATGTTCATTTTGAAGTGAAACTTCTTTAGGCGCGTAGAGAGTAAAATTTCAAGGTCGCGTCATGGCAATACCGTCACGTCATGAAGTAAGGCGAGGATTTCGGTATCTTTGAATCTTGCCAAAAAAGTTTCACTTCTGACACGTGTGCTCGGCACAAACGCTCTTTTTCTAATATAAAACAAAAAGTAATTGAATAAACAAACATACACGACGCAATCACCTCGAGCAACCCGCAGGGACCGACTTTTCTTCGTTTTAAATTGCTTTTCACATCCAATAACTTTTATTATTTAAATATAAAATATATGTTCGAGTATTAACAAGACGAACGGAATTAAATCGGATTTGGAATGAATTTGGTTTATAATTGTACTATCTAAATAAATTTCTAATACAAAATATCACAGAAAATAAATCATCATTATTGACGATACGATGTACAAATAAAGAAGTTTTATGTACTTCTTTATTTACTTAGCTAGCTGCGCCACGGTTTTACCCGCGTGGCTCCGCTCCTGTTGGCCTTATCGTGATTTTACATAGCCTATAGCCTTCCTCAATAAATAGGTAGGCTATCAACACCTAAATAATTTTTCAAATCGAACCAGTAGTTTCTGAGATTAGCGCGTTCAAACAAACAAACGAGCAAACCCTTCAACTTTATAATATTATAAAGTATAGATATTACGTAAATAATTGGCATAGGAAATAGTAAAGGAGTATAAATTGGCATAAGGAAGTAAGTGTAATATATAGGTACATTTTTATGACTATTTCAAGCTGTGGTTTAATTTTTCAAATAAAAATGAATCATCACTACATAGTATAAAACAAAGGCGCTTTCTCTGTCCCTATGTCCCTTTGTATGTTTAAAACTAGGTACGCAACGGATTTTGATGCGCTTTTTTAATAGATAGAGTGATTCTCGAGGAAGGTTTTAATATGAAATTAATTAGGTTTTAGCGGGCGAAGCCGCGGCCGGAAAGCTAGTTACTAATAAGGGATAGAGCAGGAATTGCCATCGAAAACTGTTTTTATATAAGACTATCCCTTAAAACTATATTCTATAAAATCTAGAAAATAAAATGTTTAAACTGTTGCATATCTGAGTTACAATCTTTGAGCTGGAGTTGAGCTTTTATTCACTAAATAATTTCCTTTCGTCTTCCTCTGTATCAGACTGGATTAATTAGATCCCACGAACTTTTCCTATGATTATTGCTTTATGGAAATAATTAATCGATAAGTAACTAGGTTTATTTAATGGGAGAAATGCTAATGCTCTGTGGGGAAACTGTTTTCAGAAACTCCTAGTACTAAAGCCATAGAAATCTAAATAACAAGACACTAGAAGTCGTAAGCACGCGTGACCTTGTCGCCACTCAGGTGACTTCCAAGCCACCACTGCGTTCGTCGCTATTCAGTTGCTCTCGAGACGTGCGTGTGTAAACATAGTGTGTTTCATCATTTCCCATTGCGGAAATTCATCCTGCTATACTAATAAAGGAATAACATTTCATCGGTAATAATTTTTTTTTAGAAATAATGCCGTTTTTCCAAGACGAATGTCACCATAGTAATCTAAATAACAATGAATGACACACAGTTAGCTATCGGTTCAAATGTGTTGATTTTGGCGACAGTGGTTTTCATACTAATTATGACATTATAGCACTTCTATAGTGTCTTGTTATTTAGATTTCTATGATTAAGCTCTATGGGATAACTCTTTAAATAATCCAGAACAGATATTCCCAAATAAAATTGTTTACCAATTTCTAAACGTGTTAATCTGTTTAACATTGTTGTTGTTATTCCGCTATATAGTGTCATAGTGATGAATAGTCTTATTTGTTCCCAAATAAAGTTAATATATTTATCCTCTTCACTTAACTGACTTGACACTTCCCTGTAAGTCATTTATCATTCACTTATCGTGTAAATGGGACATTTTTACGGAACGTTTAAGTAACCCTGGGATTAACCGTAAACACGTCTTAGGAATTGAGAAAAATTACCATATTATAGGAAGCCTGAAGGTCAAGATAATGGACTGCTTTGCCGGGATTTTACTCTTATTTTGCGGTAATGTTGAATTAGGATCTTAGGAAACAATTTATGACTGTGAAGAGGTCTGACTTCCGAAGGGGCAATTAAGGTTTGAGATTAAAATTAAGGCTTCATATAATGTATTATATTTATTTCTGTCGTATCGTCTATGCTAATATTGTAATTAAATTAAAGACTTGTTATATTATCTTCCAATACTAATTATTTAAAGAGTTTTATGGAAATCTAAATAAAAAACACTTATACCTACCTATGCCACGTATATATTAATTGTATTTTGTATAAAGTATTATAATATCCTAAATACTGATTTCAATTATAATACTCGACTTGAGGCAAAATACAAATGAATATAATTTTAAAATGTTTTATTATTATTTCGTTCACTAAAAACTTGAATCGCGGTTTTCATAAGAAATCTATGTTTGTCTTTCTTGCTAATTTACATGCTCGTTAGTAGGGTATAAAGATGTAAAGAGCTTTCAGGATGCCTTTTTGCCTCACCTTTTTTGTAGGCGTCACTTTTTATGTTGCTCCCTTGGGAAAATAACTTAAGAAAATGTAATTAATAGGTAAAAATTGCCAGTCAGTAGAAAAGAAAAAGTGAAGTATGAGGTTTTTAATACTTGAATATGTTATACAGTGGCAGCTATTTAAAAGATTTAAACAGCGCTAACAATAAATTAATAATTATAACGATCCAAGCTGGAATTTAATATACCTAGGTACAAACAGTCTACCTTTTTAATTTACTGTATTTTTGTTTTTAAATGACGTCATGACGTAATTCGTAGTACAATGATACAATCTTACAATGTTCACAAAGCTCGTAATCATAACGTTTTAACCTAAAAAACAACCTTATTTTTAATTTTCCTTTTTACGACTGCCGCAGTAATGTTCTTTAATTATGAATCGTTTCTAATTTAATTTTGTTTTTTTACTGAAAAATGTAAGCGACATACAGTAACAGACAGCATCTCGATATTAAAAAAAAATCATTTGTCAAAAAGCTGTCAAAAAAGGAGAAAAATGCCGCCAAAATTTTGACATGTTTATTTTTTTTCAGGGGTCGCGATGGCCTATATTGTGCTTGCCGATTTTGCTGGCTGCGTCGGTCTGTGGCAGCGACATTCTAATGGTAACAATGGGCGGTACAAAGTCTCACAAAATACCTTTTTGGGAGCTTGCCAGAGGGCTAATTAAAAGGTGACTTTATACACAATATACAGATACAACCAGTAGGGAAACTTCATACAACATTTTTGAAATGGCTCACATACACAAAAAAGCGTGTTTACGAGAATCGTAAGGGTATTATGACAATTGACAGATATAAGAATACCCTTAGACACGCTTGCTTGTGTGCGTGAGCCATTTCGAACGATTTGTATGAAGTTTCCCTACTGTATGTATGTATGTATATTGTGCTTTATATTTAATTATTTGTGTGAATTAAAGAGTTTGAAATAATACGAGATTTCTAAAGAAAATAACGTGCATCCAGAAATCTAGCAATTGCAGTTAAATTGAAAATATTGTAGAAAATATTATTTTTATTTTTATAGCATTAAAGTCCTTTAAAAATGTAATTAATTATGTCTATTCTTTAAAAGAAAATCAATATTGTTGAAAAGTTCGCATAAATCAAATCATCATAACAAACATACGTTTACAGACTATATTCAAACAGAGCTTATCCTGCAATCGTTAAATTTCAGAGGCCACAACATAACGTTAATCAGTGCGTTTCCACCGGACTTCCACCTCGAGGGTTTAGAGGAGATCGCTCCAGCTGGCTTGGTGTCCTTCATCAGGGGATACATGGCGTTGGACCTGGTGGGAGCCAAGATGAGGGGGGAGGAACCGCTTCCGTATAAAGATATCATACGGTTTGGTTATGAGGTAGGTATTACGTAATTGAAAATTATGTGATAAATCATGTATTTTTTTGAAGAATATTCTAATCATTTTGTAAAAAAACTTCGAAAATATCAGAAAAAAAATACATAAAAACATAAACATACGCTACAAAGTCAGCTTGTAATACCATTTATAAGTATCAACTGTTTATCAATATTTATTTCAGGCTTGCGACGCTTTCCTAAATGACTACCAAACAAAATCACTCCTCAAATCAGGGAGGAAGTACGACCTCATTATCCTTGACGGTGCCTACCCCGAATGCGCTTTAGGCCTAGTGTACAAGCAAAAAGTCCCTTTCATGTACATAAACACTGTTGGCTTCTACTCTGGACCAACCAGCATTTCCGGCAGTCCAGCACCATTTTCTGTCACACCAATCTTCGCGAAATCCTTCACAGACAATATGAACTTTATTGACCGGGCATTAAATGCATTTTGGCATATCGGTGCCTATGCTGGACACGCTGTAAGCGTAACGATCCTGCAAGGCGTTTTAAGAAAACATTTTGGCCAGCAAATGCCTCACGTTTACGATATGGGGAAAAATGTCAGCTTCATTCTGCAGAACGGACATTATTCTGTGTCCTATCCAAGGCCATATTTGCCCAACGTGGCCGAAGTCGCTTGTATACATTGTAGGGAGCCAAAGAAATTGAATGCGGTAAGGTTTGTTACACATTTCATTATTATGTTCATACCTTTTAAGAAGTTCAAACGAAATTTATTTTTCCTAAGAGGTTGTTTGTATTTTAAGTGATAATGCTTAGTGCGGCATTCATATAAAATTTATCTTGAGTTCTGTTTTATTTTTCTATAAATTTATTATTAATAAATGTTTATTTAAAAAATTTATTATTAATAAATGTTTATTTAAATAAATAAAAATATAAAATTGTAACTTGTTTGTATTCGAGAACATTCTACGAATGAAGAGTAAATTTAGATTGGATTGGAAAAAAAACAACACGTTCTAGGAACTGTATCGACTAAGAACTAACTAAAACTTAAACTGAACAGTAAGACCTAAATTCAAGGAATATTACAATATTAACACTTTTTTTTCGAATTCTAATAACGACTTAACCAGAATTTAACAAGACTTAAACAGAAGATAGTCTGGAGATTTCATTATTCTGAAAGTTTAAATAACCTTCTTGCTACTGTCCAAAACCCGTTAGTAAGAAAAGACAACGAAAAATATAACCACTGTTTTAAATTCCAACCCTAATAACAACTCAACCACGTGAAGATAGTCTAGAGCTTTTTTTACCATCTTAATTTATATGACGTTCCTATCACGGTCTAAAAGGCTCAATAGCTTCTCGAATATTCCAGGATTTAGAAGACTGGATCACCGGAGCAGGTGAAGCAGGTTTCGTCTACGTATCCATGGGTTCGTCAGTTCGTACGGACAATATGCCGCTTACAGCACATAGACTGATCGTTCAGGCTCTTGGAAGACTTCCTCAAAGGGTGCTGTGGAAACAGGACGCGGAACAGAATTTGACTGATATACCGTCTAATGTGCGGCTGTATAAGTGGCTGCCTCAGCAGGATTTGCTTGGTAAGCTGTGTAAAATTACAGTCTCTACTAGTACAACTAATATCTCTACTAGCATATTAATTAGCGGTTGCTATGTTCAAAATTATTATTGTAGCCTGTGGAAAGTAGTTTTTATAAGATAGATGTAGCTTCCTCTATCCTGCATACATTTTAGTTGTTCTTTTCAAAAATTAAATTTATTTCATAGGGATCATCAAAGAATATTTAAAAGCGGTTAGACTCACATTATTATAACGCCAACTTGTTATTACTAGACCATAGTAATAAAGACAACAAAATCTCACATCAGAACATGTTATAATATGCAAATTTACTAAACCTAACCAAGGCCCAAGAAATTTTACATTAGAGAAGACACCATAATACTGACTAAAAGCATGTGTACATTTTTATAAATTCTATAGAGATAAATAATGGTTTTAGATTATCTTTTATATTTTATTTTATATAAATAAATAAATAAATAAATAAATAAATAAATAAATAAATAAATAAATAAATATATTAATTCATAATTTTTTTTTTTTTCAGGTCATCCAAAAATAAAAGCATTCGTGACACACGGTGGACTACTAAGCATGTTCGAGACAGTGTACCATGGAGTGCCCATAGTGAGCATGCCAGTCTTCTGCGACCACGATTCCAACGCAGCCAAAGCAGAAGTCGACGGCTACGCTAAAAAACTAGACCTTCAATACCTAACAGCTGATAAACTTTACGAAGCCATCAAAGAAGTGATCAACGAACCGAGATACAGAACGCAAGTTAAAAAGCGTCAAATATTGCTCAGGGACCAAAAGGAATCGCCGCTGGAGAGAGCCATTTATTGGACTGAATACGTAATAAGGCATAAGGGCGCATATCATCTGCTGTCGCCCGCGAAAGATCTGAACATTTTCCAATATTACATGATCGATGTTGCTTTAGCATTTTTTGTTTTATTCATCAGTGTGTCGGTGCTTGTAGTGTATGTATTACGGTCGGGTTTCAAAAAATTGGTCGACTACGTACAGAGCAAACGTATGGATCAGTTGATCGACAAGTCGAGCGATTTAGTGAAACGGTCCAAGAAGTTAATAGACCACTCGATAGCGAAGAAAAAGTTGTGATTCAGGGTCAATTTAATGTTAGTTACCGCAAAGCTGCGTCCACACTAGTTTCTATATAATTTTCAACGTTGAAAATCACTTTTAATTTTATAACTAGACTCTCTCAATGTTTTATGATGATGATGTTAATTTGGAACGTTTTTATAACTGTTACTTTTATTTTTAGACTTGGGACTATTTCATTTTGAAGAAAATATTACTTCACTTATGCCTCGTGTAACGTAGGCCACTAGTTGTTCGTTATTTTATTTTTTGATTTTCCTAATTGACAATTGATTTGAATTTATTTTACTATAATGATATATTTAAAATATTTTTTTTGTATATATTCTGAGACGTATGTTTCCCTTATAACAACTTAATTAAAATTTACTTATTTGAGTTTCATATTCTTTGTGGACACTGGCTTTTTGAGATTGTTAAGTACAATTAAATGTGATATGTAAGTTTTTAGTGTTACGCCTGACATGTAAATATATTTAAATTAAGATAAATAAAAATTGAGAAGAATATGTGTCTTTTATATTTTCTTCTGCTTTTCATTGCGAATCAAAATTTTATGGTCAGTTCATCTTTTGGTTAGTATCTCATAAAGTACTTAATCTTTGGACTTAATGTACAAGAATAGAACGATCGTCAGCTTTGAGGAAAAGATTAATAAAATGGAAGAAGAAACTAGTCTTATAATTAAAATACCTTAATATTGTTAACGTAGCGTAGTAAGTGTGAGTCGAGCTTTTTATTAAATTTCTGTTTTGTATATAACTAACTAGATTTTAGTGACAAATACAATATTTTTTAAGTAAGGAATATAAAACGTAACATAAACAGAATCCTAACTTTATAATAAAATATGAATAAACTTAGATAACGTTTTCACGTTAAATTTTAATTAAATCACTAATAGAAAGTAGGATAAATTGACGTACAAATTTCCTTTTAAAGTGACCTGTAATGAGAACTTGAAAATAGTTTCTATACGATTTGTTCGTTTTGTTTATATTTTCTGGTTATTACCATGGACCAATATACTCAAGAGGACTGACAATCGCCATAGCTTGAGTATATTGGTCCATGTTATTACTAATAAAATTATATCGATATTTCATTTGCAAGTATTGCTTATCGATATTCGATCGCACACATAATATGTAAGTATTTGTATTGATTTAAAAACAAGGTAAGAAATAAAAGAGGAATAAAGAAAAATGTTATTTAATAATGATAGGAAATAACATAGCTATTTATTATTAAACGAATTATAAATTATCACTTCCATGTTGAAAATGATATAGGAAAGAAAATAAAATATAATATTACTAGCTGATCTGCGCGGTTTCACCCGCGTGGCTCCACTCCTGTTGGTCGTAGCGTGATGATATATAGCTTATAGCCTTCTTCGATAAATGAGCTATCTAACACCGAAAGAATTTTTCAAATCGGACCAGTAGTTCCCGAGATTAGCGCGTTCAAACAAATAAACAAACAAACTCTTCAGCTTTATAATATCAGTATAGAATATAGATTAAAATCTAGTTGGTGCTTGTAGTTTTCAGTCCAAAACTATTACATATTTAAAATTTAATTTTGAGTGCGTAATGTATAACGTTCGTCATATTTTTATGATTGGTGTACGTTTGTTTTTCTATATGCGCTTGAACATATTCATAAAAGCTGGAGAGTTTTGGATGAATTATGAATGTGTTAAAATTAACAAATCTAAATGTAATGTTTAATGCCCGTGCGAAGCCGGGACGGGCCGCTAGTTAAAATTAAATTGAAAATCATGAAAAATATTCAAGTAATTTATTAGGTTAATAACTAAGTGAACAATATTTTATATAAATGGGTTTAGTTCTGAAAAGAACTTTTTAAATCGGTTTAGTTACTTACTAAACGAATTATTATCAAGCGTAAATTCCGCACACGCGCGAGTAGGTAAGCCGCGCGGCAAGTTTATTTCGTGATCTTAACCCCCCTCCCGTACCCCTGCCCGAGTGACGCCTACAACGCATAGCTAGCCGAATACAGTTTATTTTTTAATTTTTTTTTAACTCGTGATATCTTTTGAATGGATTGTCAGAATCGAATAATTCAAAAAGTAATATAAAGATATTGAAGCAGTCTTAAATAATACATCATTTATTTTGATAAGGGTTAATACCAAGGTACAAATAAAGAGCTTTTTGTAGCGGTGGTATTTTAATTTCTTTTTTTCAATAAAAAAACGCTTATTGTGACATGACTGTAATAGTTAGAGATATGCTGCCGCTGATTTTTTGTAGATAATGGTGTGTTCTAAAAAAATGTAGTACCTATATCATTTTGTTCTATCATCAATAGTTTTCGCAGCGCACGCGATGTAAGGTAGTTTTTTGATATTTTTTTCACACCTTGGATTACGTTATCGTAATTTTAGTAGGGATGCCTATTTTTTTTGAAAATGAAATATAGCCTATGTCACTCAGAAATGATGTAGCTTTCCAACAGTGAAAGAATTTTTCAAATCTGCCAAGTAGTTTCGGAGCCTATTCAATTCATACAAACAAACAAACAAACAAAAAATCAAACCTTTCCTCTTTATAATATTTGTATAGATATTTGATAAAACTACATAAATAAAACAGCTGAGATTATTTTGTAATATTGAACGAACATGGCCAATGAAATCCAAAATGGTAATTTATACAATATTTTATTTAACAGGACAAAGTTCACTTATTCTAATAACTGCTTAATTTTTCATAGTGAAAAGCGATCTATCTAGATTCTAAACATACAATATACAATATATTTAAAAACTAAAATATAATTTTATAACTTAGCAAATAATCACTTATTAGTAAATATGAAAGGTAACAAAAGAAGCCGTGCTTACAACTACAGACTACAGATTAAAAATTAATTCAAAGTAATTTTGTTCAGCTTTATTATAAAATTTGAAACGTTACAAAAACAACGAGCAAATTAAAAAGAGCTTATCCAGCTTTACAAGATTAGAAAATTATTACATTTCAATTTTGGTGGGTGTCTGAATGACGCTCGTATTATTATCTTTAACCTCCCCATTTTCTGGCTTCACTTTAGCAGGTGAATCGGCTGTTATCGCGAAGCGCATTATGTGGTCTGAAAATAAAAAAGTTTATTAAAAAAAACACATTGAATATAATATTATATCCTAAATTTTGCAATGAAAATGATTTTTTATTAGAACTTTTACAAATCAAATTTACAACACATAATATATTATATAGCTAGATAGATATCATTACAATACAGCGCATTGAATATTTTTTAAATACGCTGTTTACAGTTTACTGCCTTCTATACTCGTAAAATTTTTCTTACGAAAAATGTTGAGGAAAATTACGAGTTACAAGATCATACCTTATAAGATGCTTTTAAGACAATAACTCACATTTATAAACGCAAATCGAATTACCTAAATTCTGCTTACAATTACCGTTCTACCAATACATCAAAACGTAAAGATTCCTTGAAAATACCGTAAAATTTTAGCTTCCATATTTCATCGCAGCTTTTGCAAACGGCCGTATAACTTCGACAAAAGATATCCAGAATGTAGGTCACCGGCAAATCGTCAAATATTACATAAAAATGGACACGAATTCCCCAAATTATATCCATTTATGGGCCCAATCTCGGCAGGTTTGAAATTGAAAGTGAGCAGTCAAAATACGTGACCAGATGATGAATATAAATCTTGGAGATAGGTTAGGTATTGGATTTAACTATCTGATGGATATATGGGTCGAATTTTTATGCGATTTGAAAGATGTGGATTGTGGGTTCTATAAATCATTGCTCTATCTTGTGAATAAATTAAAATTATTGAACTTTTTAATACGTTTGTAATAAATTATGATAAGAAGTGATCATAATGGCGATATTATTTAGATATTTTCCGTTTGTATGCATGTATAAACAAAATATAATACTCACAAAATGTTCTCTTTCATTACAAAATTTCTAAATTCCATTTATTATTTTAGAATTAAACAAGTTGAACTTGATAAATCTTTGTGTAACAGTTTATTTATGACTTATGAGTTTAGTTTCAATTTTAGAGTAAGAATTATAAAAGTACTGACGGCAACGGAAACTACTCAATATTGTTTAAAATCTAGACTCAATATTCCTATTAAATTAAATTAAATTTTTTTTTAGCTGTAAGGTATTCCTAGATGTCTAGAAATTCTTAAGAAGGAATCATACGTTTAAAAAAAGTTGTCCCAGTTTAGGAGGAGTTATTATTATTACTATAAAGTAAACTGTTTAGTCATCTGATTGATATATCTTACTAAAATATACGAAACTATTTACCAACATGTTTATTTTTAGAATTTGCACTTGCAAAGTCGCCATTTTGTAATAAAAATATATAAATAAATAATCACAGCTTCCTTGCTGACGCTACATAGCCAACACGCACCATTTTAATCTCACCTTTGAAGTGGAACACGAGGCAAGCCAGCACACCCAAGATGCCGGTTGTCACTAGCAACCAGCGAACCACACCCACGATTCGCTTCGGGATAAAGAGTTGGTGCTTCAGCATGTTCACGAACGTCTTGTTGAGGGAGAGACCCTGTGATGAGAAATGAGCGGTTGAATACGTCATATTTGTGAAATTGAATACCGCGGCTGTGGTACTCGATATAAAGTAGGCTATGTTCTATTCGACATAATGTACCACAGTAAAATGTAGCTAGGAATTATAGTAGCTTCTAAAAGTAAAATAGATGAAAATGAAAAAATGAAAAATGAAAAATGAAAAATTTCTTTATTAGTTTCTAAAAATAGATAGTAGTAGAACTAAATTTCAAAAATAAAAAAAAGGAAGAGACATTACCAAATTTTGAACTTAACTTATTACTTAAGAACAGCATTCAATTGTTTTTGTAATAATATCTCATTGTAAGTGTCTAAAGTGAAGTCTAAGCCTAAAAGAACAACTAAGGCCATCAAGACAACTTTAACTAAGTCACATCCCGGCCTCAATAATAGTGTAGCGACGACAAGCCAATTTATGAGTTATCGAATTTCAAGTGTAACGCTAAGAAAGTTCACACGGTAACTCATATATAAACAGTTCGTGCGATATGCACAGACAGTCATGGGCTTGTCGGAACGCGGGTTGGTCGCATTAGGTCGAATATTAATTACATACGGATAAATATATGTAGTTAACGAAATATAACCTTTGCGTAGTTATTCATCTTTTATTACACCCGCACATAACAAGCCCCTACATTGGTGACTCCTATATTGGTGACTCCCGACGATTAGTGAACATAATAGTGAATTGCATAGATATCGTTTGTTTACAATTAAAAATGAATCCGGCAGTTCCAGTTTCGTCGGTACCGTTAAACCTCGAGCAGTTAGCACAACTAAAGCAGCGGATAAACCAGCTGGAATGTGCAGGCTCGAGAGGAAAATCGTTTAGCGGTCGAAGGTATGGAAATAGCACGCATCGTTCCGCATCCCAAAGTCGCAATCGTGCAGGAAGCTCAAAACAGAGAAAACCAAATTGGTTATGTTTTTTCATTACTGCTTTAAGCATAACGCCAGCAAGTACATTCAGCCCTGTGCGTGGCAGAAGCAGCAGGAGAGCCGACTAAAAAATGTTTTAATTTTACCAGTGTCGAAAAATAACCGATCCGCGAGTGAGTGTACTGTGTAGTGATTATAAACCTTACGCGGCAAACATTTGGTACTAAGTTAATGACTTTAGATCTTAGTTTACGGCGACCGTATTTATTATCGCCGAGGTAACTCAACCTATGTTTTTGTTTATAAGGTGCAGTGTTACAACAACGTGCAAATAATGAATGGTTACCTTTAGGTTATTTTTCTAAGAATTTATCTAAGACTGAACGCAAGTAGTACGTATGATAGGGAGTTATTAGCAATTTACTTAGCTATTCGTCATTTTCGGAATATGGTCGAAGGACGACAGTTTACGGTGTATACGGATAACAAACCGTTAATTTATGCATTTTCTAAAGTAAATAGCGAGAAAGAGTTACCCAGACGTACACGACACTTGATATTCATATTTTGTGAGTTCACCACGGATTTGAGACACGTAAGTGGGCAAGATAATGTCGTTGCAGATTCGTTATCACGAGTCGCAACAATAAGTTGTCCCACAGTAATAGATTACGCGGAACTTGCTAAGGATCAACAAAAGGATTCTTATATTATGTTACAATTATCTAATTCGAAAGACGCTAATAATAGGTTAAAGAAAATAATGTTACCGGAAAGTGGTACATTTATTTATTGTAATTTAGATAATGATAAAATTAGACCCTACTTGACTGATAAATTTCGACGTATTGCTTTTGATAGTGTACATAATTTATGTCATCCCGGAATAAGGACTACACGCAAATTGATTCAAAATCGTTTTTATTGGCCAAATATGAATCGTCACGTTGGCCAATGGGCTAAAACATGCATTGAATGTCAACGATCGAAGGTTAATCGACATACAGTGTCAGGTTTAGGATCGTTTCCGCAGTGCGATAGGTTTGAACATATTCATGTTGATTTAATTGGACCTTTACCCACTTCACCCGAAGGTTTTAGGTATTGCCTAACCATAGTGATAGGGGGACGCGATGGCCAGAATGTTTTCCTACGAGAGATATAACTGCTGAAACGATTTCGCGTGTAATATATGAAGGATGGATCTCTCGCTTTGGTTGTCCGAAAAAGCTAACAAGCGATCAAGGACGCCAATTCGAAAGTCAATTATTTGCTACACTAATGAAGTTATTAGGTATTAATAAGTTGCGTACGACACCTTACCACCCACAGAGTAACGGGGCGGTAGAGCGTTGGCATAGGTCGCTTAAAGCGGCATTAACGGCTCGTTTATGCAATATATCATCATCTTGGGTTACGGAATTACCAACTGTGTTGCTAGGACTTAGAACAGCAGTAAGAAGTGATACCGGCATAAACGCAGCAGAAATAACGTACGGAACAACTTTACGATTACCAGGTGATTATTACGATAAAAAATCGAGTTTAGAAATAGATAGCAGTCTTGAATATGTAAGTAAATTACGAGACTCTATTAGGAAATATCAGTCAGTAGCTAATATGCAGAATGAAAAACGGAACATATTTATTCACCCCGATTTAGAAAAGTGCGATTATGTTTTTGTAAGAAACGACGCAGTACGTAAGCCTTTACAACCAACATACGACGGTCCTTATCGTGTGTTGAGTCGAGAGGAAAAGGTATTTTACATTCAAATGACTGGCAGGAAAGTTAGAATATCTGTAGACCGTCTAAAACCTGCATATTATTTGAATGATGATAGTGATACGACATCTGGGGCAGATACTGAGGTTCCATTACAAAGTCCAAGTAGCGAATTGCCTAATACACATACCACGCGTAGTGGAAGAGCTATACGATTACCAGTACGATTTAGGTAATAGTATTGTATTTGTAATTGTTTCAACTATTTTAAATTTATTAGAATTACGATGATTATAAGTATTCATAAGACTTCATAGAAATGTATAATAAATACTTAGTAATCAACACATCGTATTTAATAAATAATAGCACTTATGAAATTTGAAACGAGTTCATTGTTAATGGTTTAACTTTTAAGTATGGTATTTCAAATTTATGTTTGTGTTAAGTTTTTATTGAAATGTTTACTACTTAGAAATTTAAGTACTTTTGATTTATGGCGATACAAGTGTAAAGAACGTATTGGGATTTGAAATGTTAATGTTACTAAGTGTTAGATGACGTGTAACAATTATCGCACGCCACTTAAAAGACCCAACCGAGTTTTTGTAATAACATAAATAGTTTAACGAAATTAGGTGTTAACTTTTAACCACTTGTATACGATACGTATTGATTGATTTATATTGTGAACATTTTTTATACTTTATATTGTAAACATTTTATAACCTTATATAGCGACACTTTATATACACCCATTTGTTTATTGTTTAGTTTAATTGTAAGTTTTTTTTACTTGTATACCCTTTTTATTTTAAGGGGGGAATGATGTAGCGACGACAAGCCAATTTATGAGTTATCGAATTTCAAGTGTAACGCTAAGAAAGTTCACACGGTAACTCATATATAAACAGTTCGTGCGATATGCACAGACAGTCATGGGCTTGTCGGAACGCGGGTTGGTCGCATTAGGTCGAATATTAATTACATACGGATAAATATATGTAGTTAACGAAATATAACCTTTGCGTAGTTATTCATCTTTTATTACACCCGCACATAACAAGCCCCTACATTGGTGACTCCTATAATAGTTTCGGTTTTGTGTGATATCGAAATTGTTCCTTTTAATATAATAGGCCCACATCCCTTCTCATCCCCTACCCATCCTCTCCTTCCCTATCCTCATTCCCTCCTATCCTCGCCCCTTCTACCTAACTCCTTCCAAATCCCTTTGAGGACAGCAACACATCCACTTCCCAGTGGAGTGGATGCTTATGGGCGGCGTGTATCGCTTAACACCAGGCGACGCGTCTGCTCGTTTGCTATCCTATAGCATTAAAAAAAAAAACAAAATAGTTTTTAATATCAATAATCTAAGTATTATGCTTCTTGGTTGTATTGAACTTTAACTAATTAATAGAATTTGAATATTTAGATTGAGCATAATACTGAACTTTAGTTCATTTTGCAATTATTAGAGTCTATATAAAAGTATTGAAAAAGTAATTGCGAAAATCTTGGTCATTTCAAAACATGCAACTTTTTTTTGTCGATAAGATAACAAGCATATTGTCTTTTATCATAGTTGTATGATAAGTATATGAAAATTTATTAGAATTGTTTTTATACATGGCTAAACCCGTGGTTATTCCGATTACGGCTAGCATTTGCAACCTATTATCTACTTATAAAATATATACATATGTACGATATTATGTTTTCTTTTTATAAAAGACCCATTCGTAGTGATTCATAATTTTTAAATGCAAACCTAAGCCTATAATTTCTTTGCGACCGTGACGTCTAGAATTTTTCGCAATATAGTAAAATCACATGGCAATTCTCAGATCATTATCAGAAGCCTATTGCCTTATTGGAAATAGGTTTAATGCTTTGATTAATAGGCATGTAATTAGAATAGTAGATATTATAGTGTATTTCTCGGAATGCAATGATAACTGAATTATAATTTCACAAAGTAGGTATATAATATTTAGATAGAGAAAATGGATTGCCAGCATAAAGCATTCATTTATTTTTTAGAGATTACTTCCTATTTAAACAAACTGCCAAACTTACAAATTACCTGTTTGAAAAGTCTTTGCAATAGAAATCGCATTGCGTAATTTTAATAATTTCTATTGTAGAGCTTATAATAATTTACCTCTTCAATCCAAAACAAAGGTGCCATAGTGTTCGGTAAATCCTTAAAAAGTTCCATCTTCTCCGTTTGCAATAGTATTAAGTTGAATTGTACCCTTTGCTTCGCAACCATTGGTGTCCCAGTTATCTAGACACAATATTTCGTATGTAGATCTATATATTAGTAGAGTATAAGTTAAGCTAAATGACATGTTTTATATTATAACTAGACAAATATTTTAAAACTAAAATACGATAAATCTAAAAAAAACTTCAAAATTAAATAAACTAACCGGTTCAAAGTCAATAACAATTTCATGTTCTTCAACATCTGGGTTCAATCCTTTAACAGTCTTTAACAATTCTGGATCACTATCATAATAATGTGGCAGAGACACATACATGGGTGCTCCTAGACATTTAGAGAGGTCCATCAGGCCTTTGGGAGGGCAATTGTCAGGGGAAATACAGTAACATTGTAGTTCAGGATCGTTGGCCAGGTCTCCTATGTTTGCAATGTATCTGTGGGTTTTGATACCTCGGTATGATGTCTTTTTCTGGTACCAGGGTTTGAATGTTCTAGAAACAGAATAGATTATCATGGGAGAGGCAATAAGAAAGAGGAAAATATATTTTTAACACAGCCTCAAGAGATTTGTCAGATTCTGTGAGCGTAGAACTCCCAGAATATTTCAAATTAATTATATCTGCTTCTACGAATCAAGGCAAATATTCAACTGCTCCATATTTTATAGATATTGCGCGCGTGACCTTTAATCCGGGACTTCATTAGGATTTATTCTTGTGAAAAACGTGTAAGAAATTGATGGAGCTGCCATGTCATTAAAGATTAGTATGAATTCCAATACAGGTGAAAATTATCATCCAATAAGTTTAGCCCTAAATAATTCATTATCCCTTACTCTCACTTACCGACACAAATCGCCAGAAAAAGATTCCAGTCTATCAAATACAGTTAGAAAAGGCGGGAATACGGTCCCATCAGTCCCCTGGAACTCGTTGCAAGAATCTCTCCACATTTCTTGTTCTGCTTTACCGTCAATAGCTACCACCTTACCGACATCCATAACGTTTTT
>CAJQZM010037026.1:0-64429 GCA_907164665.1 Colias nastes | reverse complement strand
AAACTAACATTTAACCCGGTCTCGCGTGTTATTTCTTACATCAGAAGTGGGATCAATTCAAGCCCACACTTGTTAATTGTTTTGAGTTTACGTAGTTTTGTAACGGCATACTGGCGTTTGTGTTTTTTCGTGCGTTGTGTGAAGTAAACATTTTGTTGCGTGGATTATTGTAACGGGAATGTAGTTCATCGAAGGAATTGTGTGTGCTATCCGGACTGCGCCCTGCGGTCTGGGTTAGTTGAGCCTTCATTTGTGTTAAGCGAACGTCGTGCCTATGTCACAAATGAGTAGGTGTTGTTCCCATGATACGCGAACGGAGTGCCTATGTCATGTGGATGTCGTTGTTGTTCTGTAAGGTCAGTGTGGCCGAGGCAGGATGGTTGTGTAATCCCGAGATGAACTACCGTTGTACTGTAATACGAGAATAGGCGTACGAGGACGTACGATTGTCAGTATGGCCGTGTTAGACGTAACTTTTGATTTAATATTTTTGTGGATAAATAGTTGTCAATATAGTTGTCACTGTTTCATGTCTGAACATGCTTAGCTGTCGAATAATATAAAAAGCCGCTTTCCTTTAACTCGTGGCGCATTCGTACGAATCGTGCCTAGGGGCTCGGACGTTGTTTATACGACGTTCGACCCAACTACCCTCACTTTGCTAATAGTCGTTGACTTGCTGCGTTTTGTTATCAACTACCTACATCAATTAGGTAGCTGTGTAGAATCGCAGTACATTCTTATTACATTCAAACTAACATTTAACCCGGTCTCGCGTGTTATTTCTTACAATATAGTGAATACTGGAATTTTTAATAATATTAATATTTGATTTCAGTAAGAAACATACATAGGCTGGCAATGTAGGCAAAATTATCTCATTAAATTCTTGCATCCATAATAACTTGTGGATACAAAACTTAAGAGTTTTCTTTTTTATGCAAAAACAAAGGAATCCAAAACCAATGAAAGGCAAAACAACGCAAATTTACATATTATGCTTTTAGTTCATCTTTTTCGTGAATAAAAAATATATTTTAACAAAATAATGATTGTAACAATTTTATTGTGGAATGTTTTGCGAAAGTTTCTAATAAAAGAAAACATTTACAAAGAATTAGAAATAAAAGCATATTTCTTTGATATTTTTGTGATCATGAAATAGTCAGTAGAAAGCAGCTGCCATAAAATATTTTTTCCCACCGTTCGTAAATGTGAAAAGAAGACATAAGGTGCAATTTTTAAAATAACTGCATTTAAATCGATACAGCGTATTCATGGTTAAGCATATTACGTATTTAATTTATACCACATGTTTAGAATCTCATGATCGTTCATATTGCAAAAATATAATGCAATTTTTGTTTATAATTATTATCGTACGTAAATGTACGTTATATGCGTCTTTTGATAGATCTTTACATCCATCTGTAAGTTGATTCGTACGATAAGATTTTGGCTTATTCTTCTCAATTCAGTCTGAATATACCTAACAATTTACATACCACATCATTTTTTTCAAGTATTATAACGTATATTCGCCTTTTTCTAGTGGAAATTAATAAGATTAACAAAATCGCTAAGACTAGTTGTGAAAAAAGTCTTGACGGAGTTCAAAAGTTAAAATTTTAATAGATTATTTTTCCGACCCAAATATCGACCAATAGAATTGCACCATTCGACGTCACGTGGTACAACCTACATGGTACATACTGATAATTTTTTGAAAATTTTCTCTGGTCGTTGACGTCAAACTGACAGGTTTCAATTCAATTGTGAAATTATTGGCCGACATTTGGGACGGAAAAATAATCTCCCGAATACCACACGAGCTTCAAAATTATCTGGCATTTCCCTCAAGGTTCCCTGCAAACAAATAAAGTCGTCAAGTTTTTCAGGAAAAATCACTCGCGCTTCGCGCTCGTGATTTTTTAACCTTGACTAAAAACTTGACTCCTTCATTTGTTTGCAACGAACCTATCGGAAAATACCCGATAATTTTGAAGCTCTTGTGGTATTATAAGTGAATATTTGGTGTTACTCTACTAGAAAGAGAAAGAAACTAATAGATATTAAAATTTTGCAATGTGTTATTTTGCAATATGTTAATTGTATGTGTGTAAAGACTTCGTATTTCTACCAAAAATCTATTTGTAAAATGTTCATATCGATTTTTTGATTATTAAAAAAAGAAGTTTATATCTGTAAGTTTATATAAGCAAATTTAATCGAAAAAAATGTAAATTAATATAACAAAAAAAAAAATGCATGCGACTTGCATTCTTCGTAATGGATCAAACTGGTATTAGTTATGTAACATTTTAAAACATTCGATTTAATGTTGGAAATGTCGGTGGTTTAGTTGAATCTAGTTTCACTAGAGTATATTGGATGTAGAGATCCTAGAGCAAAAGTTTTTTTTTTATTTCGAAATAAAATATAAGAATTGTTTATATAAAAATCTACCCGTAAAGATATAAACAAGCAAATAGATTGTATAAGTATACAGACATATTATCCCTATGACTAATACGATATAATTTACCTATAGTATGTACTGATCTTTCTATCCAAGGGGTTAACCCCTATTTTTTAAGCTCTAAATTTGCTATCATCGGTATGAAATTCTGTATAAATAGAGTACCTATGTATTTTTGTGGAGTAGAAATACATTCACAATAATTTATAGTATTAAAAATATCTGACCTCCTAAATATCTTTTTACATTTTGGGTTTGATTTACGTTCGCAATCCTTTACTAGTTTGAGATTTTATTAAAATCAAAAATGTTATAAAACTTATTATTATAATTAATACTTTTTTTAATAATTAATAAAATACATACGTATCAGACCTCTATACCGTATAGTCCAGCGGCTGTCAGAATACTCGGGAAATATTGCAACGGTAAGTACCAAAGGGCGTGGTCCAGAGTACAGTCGGTAGCACAAGTTTGTTAAGTGATAGGTTATATTATTTAAAAAATATTTAAGGAAGTTGAGAAGACTTGACATAATATGTCATTCGGATTTATAACGTAAAGTTTGTGGAATAAAAGAATTAGAATAAACTAACTTATTAAATATTTCAAAAAATAATATTATTTATTAATTACCACTATAGTTTTACTACAATCCTATTTCAAACATGGGTTGCAAAACATTTGGGATTATAAGCTTGCTTATCTATAAAATATTTATTTCAATAGCTTTTTTCATGACTGTACTAGACTGTACTAGTTATTTTGCAATAAACGTAGAATAGAGCACAAAGATTAGAATTTTTTTTAGTAAAATGTAGAAAAAAGGTACTAAGTTGAAAACGATACATTTTAAGTTCATATCTACTCCAAATTTCATAAAAAAAATTTTTTTATTAAACTATCTATTAATCTAACTAGGTAAATAGAAGACAATAATAAGTAAACTTACTTGGAAACAAATTTGTATAAATTGTGAAGCAATATTTACAATTTTTTAATATATTTATATATTTTTTGTTTTATCCAAACTTTACGGAACTCTACTAATAATAAATAGCTATGAAATCTTTTATAACTTAAGTACAAGTGTCAATGGATGAGGCGTGTTTGAATTTAAAAGTAGGCTGGTTTTCCAATACTGTTTGAAGTTGCCTTGTAATTTAGTTTTTATGTTTTTGTAATAAAATTACACGTTCCGTTTGAACAAATAGGTATGTTGGATTTGTGGCAATTTAATTTTTTTAAACGTATAGAGTAATTGTATGTTTTAGCCCTTATATTTTCATATAAGGCATTTCGCGTCTGCATTTTTATGCAATTACTACTTATAGCATTATACCTACAGCATTGATAGGAAATTAATGTATGTAAAAATGTTATATTTAGCAACTATTTAATTAATAAAATTATAAATATAAAACTTTATAATAAAAATTTATAGAAAGATTTCTGAGTTTTCTATCAAACATAAAATATTTTTTTTTAAATCGGTATTTCAGAGTTTCGAAGTCACTAATAAAACAATAAAAAATATTAGCTGTAATATGTGGGTTATGGCTATTTTTCAGTAGATATTTTCAATTTAAAGCCAAGCCTTGGCATTTAGATATAATAATAGGTTGAAACTTTATTATAAAAGAAATAAAACTCGTAATATATTTAATCACACTCCTTTATTAAAACGAATTCTACTATTTTAATTATAGCTTACAGTATTATAAGTGGTATATTATAAACATATTTATAAAGAAATTGGATCATCTATTACTACTGCTCTTTTACATACTAATAAATAGGAAAAAAGCTTTATATAACACAAAAAATGTTTAAAAATATTATGTATAAGCATAAAAGTGAAGTCCCATGTCCCCTAGTGGGGCAAGGGGCAGATGCATTATCCATCTGTTTCACTGATCTATTTTCTTTTGGGACAAGTAGGTGATCAGCCTTCTGTGTCCTACCAGACCGACACATTTTTTTTCTTCGTCTCCACCAGGAATCGAACCCAGGACCCCTCGGTTCTACGCTCACGCTTCAACCACTGTACCTTAAGGAGGCGGTCAATGTATAAGCATGTATAATATTATTTTAATTTAAAATGTTCCAGCTTGTGACCAACAGCCATATACAGGTTTTCGATGGTACACGGATAATCTGAAAAGAAAAAATGTTATGTAGTTAATAGAGAGATTTTTATTTGAGTTATTTTTCATTATTTTTCACCTGAATTATTAATTTAATTCATTACCCAAACCAATACATAAGTCTATCTTAATTATTTCTGGACTTCTTAGAAATAAAAAACATTTTTTTTTTGTAGAAACAAAAGACTTGTTTCGTTTTCATGCAAACTGTTAAACATGCGTATTGATAGAGATACTGTCTTACTACAAAAAATTTTAGACAGGGTTAACTTTAAGCGCGGGTTCTCTTTAATCTGGTTTTGTCGTATTTCACATAGGCAACTATTAAAGTGAGAGATCCCTGGTTTAAAGTTAGACTGTGTTTAAATTGTTTTTTGGTAAGACCAGTAAATGCAATTCCATTTTCTACGCAATTTTCTTAAATTTTCTTTCCCTAGAAATCTTGTACAAACTAATGTATTAGAAAGCTTAAAATTATTTGAAAAAGGGCTTGTTACTAGGAAAATCTAGCTTTCTGAAAGGATGATAAATCGTTACAAAAATATACTATAATATCTATTCGTTTAGATAATATTATATTACTTGTATGTATTGTTAGACTAGACGTAGGAAGCTGCCCTCAGTCTTCTAACCCCAAGGCCTATACCATACTGTTTAGCGTATTGTTTGAAATATATTTAGATTTCAGAGACAATAATTGTGTTAAGTTCAGGGAAACCAAGCTTTGTCGTTTAGTTTCAAAGCTAACAGTCGCTATTGTTCAATTAAGAGGCCAGTTGAGACTGACGTGACAGAAATATATAGTTTTGAGTTCTTGAAATATAACAGAGATGCATATGTGTGGTAAGTTTATGATGGTGAATGATGTATTTTAAAAAGACTCGTGAACAATATTAGCTACTTATTAGTGCAAGAATGCTGAAAACAGAAGGGTGATGCTTTTGTTAATTTATAAAATATGACAAACAAAAACCAAATCTCTCCACTATGCAATGTTTCTGCAGACATTTAAAAAGTGCGTTTAAATTCGTTAAAACATCGTCAATAAAAGAAAATCATTGGTGGCTCAGTGGTGAGTACCTCGGACTTCAAATCTATAATTTGATTATTTGATTTTTCATCACCACCACAACACCATCTTACCTCGCACCTTAACATTACCATTGCTCAAAGCAGTGATAATGTTAAGGCGAAGGAAAACATCGTTAGGAAACCGACATGTCGAAGAATCTAAACGACGACATATTGTGACATGTCAACCCGCACTTGGCCAGCGTGGTGGATTATGGCCTGTACCCTCATAGGAGGCCCGTGTTCGAGCTGTAACGTATATGGGCTGATGATGATGATGATGATGATGATATCGTCAATACATACCAATATCCACCCATTGTTCTTCATAGCCTGCATCGAGACGCGCGGCTGATATGGCTTCTCGAAAAGCGTGGGTGATCACTGCAGCTAAACATAGGGCTGGTTCTCCGGTTGCTGATAAACCATAATATTATAAAATATATTTCAAAGATACACATTTCGTTCAGTAGATGCACATTCTTCAAGAGGAGAGTGAACAGGTACATTCTAGGGAAGCACGCTCCATCTTAGGCCACATCTCAGCTTACCATCAGGCGAGATCGTGGCCAAGCGCTCCCATAATATCACGGCATAAAAAATAATAAAAAAAGATGTTCACATGAAAAAAAAAATGAGTTTTATTCTAATGTGTTTGTGTGTGTGTGTGTGAGTTTTAATCTAGAGTAAAACTTTAAATTTTTTTCATGTGAACATCTACAAGTCGGCGAGTCGGCAAGCAAATCAGGTAAACGCTAGATGTTATCTTTGGAAGATTTCGCGCTCAAAAAAAAAAACGTTGGGTAGTATGCAACTACATTAAAAAAATATATCTTTGAATTATTTAATATAGAGTTCGAGTTCTTTGGAATAAAATATTTATCTATCTTATGTTCACGAAAACAGTGGAATCTTTGCATTTGAAAATACATCTTATCTCTTCGTGATATTTTCATAATAAATATGACTTTAATTTATGCAAACTTAACACAAATTTACATTAAAACACTTAAAACTTAGGCTCTTATGAATTTTGGAAATGGTATATTTCATGTAGATTATAAAATATGTATTATTATCTTTAATTTGCAGATTAATGCATAAGTATTTAATGAACCAAGAGAATTAAACATTTTGCATCACATTGGTTTTTAGTCAATAGTGTTATTTAACCACGATGCTCTTGTAAACGATTTTTAAACATAAACAAAAAAAAATCATACATGATCTAAAAAACATATATCTACTTACAAACTTGTCATTGACCGAACAAAAAAAAAATACATTTGACGTTTTTAGATAGGTTCATACATTAAACAGGAATTAGGTAAAAATCTAATAATGAAAGGGAAAAAGCTATTGTTTTAAATATTTGCCTACCTTTAGACTGCAATACACCACAGGAATTCGTCGAATTTCTTCTAAAATACACTCTAAAATCAGCTGGTATATCCTTAATACCAGGGGGCTTGTAATTCCAAGTGCGAGTCGTCAGAAGTTCGCCCGTATTCTTGTCATAGATTAATTTCTCCGATGTCCAATAACCCAATCCCATTACAAACGCCCCTTCAATCTGTACGAAATAATTGATTTCATCATATTTTTAAGAAACTCCCTTAGATTTTAATAAAGCCTTTTCATTTTAATCTTTGTTTAAAAAATCGATTATACATATTTTCGTGATCATATTAATTAATGCTTTCTTTCTTACTTACATATGCTTTGTTTTCTATGTTAAATATTTATTGTTACATTTTAAAATACTCAAGACAAGTTTAATTAAAAAAGCACATTTTTCATAAAAAATGTATTCTTATTCAGTATTCTACACTTCCGTTCAATCGATTAATCAAGGCTTAGGCTCTTAACAAAAATTTGTTCTGTGAATTCGCAAAAACTCTACTATTTCTGACAAATATTATTATTTAATTGTGCAATATACTTACTTGAGCTACATCTATTTCAGGGCTCAAACTCCTTCCAGTATCTTCAAGTAGATCAACTCTCTTTACTTCATGGTTTCCAGTCAAACAATCGACTTCTACTTCTAAAGCTACTACACCATAAATATCATAAGGTTTAACAGGCTCATTGGTAGAATACATAAAAGACGCTTGTAAGTAAATTCCTGAAGCATGCGCTTTTTGTATTAGTTCCTTCCATTCTGGTTTATCTAATTCATCCCTAATAGGTTTTAATCTTTCTAGCAGGATTTCACAAGCTTTCATAGTAGCATATGCTACACATTCGCTACCAACACTCGCTCCAGTCGCCATACAATTAGGGGAAGTAAAACTATTACTAGGTTGTATAGAAATGTTATCTAGATCAATTCCAAGTACATAAGCACACACTTGAGCTACTTTAGTATTAACCCCTTGACCCATTTCAATAGCACCGTGTGTTACAGAAACTGTACCATCAGCATGATAAATAGAAACTAAGGCATTATATGGACCTATGTAAAATAATTCATAAGTCATTGGCATTATTTTTAAGCCACGCTTTCTCCATCTATTTTCTTTATTAAATTGCTGTACAATTAACTCTCTGTTTTGGAAATCAGCGTCTATTTTCAGTTGATTTATTAGGTCTGGTAACGGATCGTCTTTTTTCATGTTGATTACACGAACTTCGATGGGATCTTTTTTTAATGTGTAAGCAATTTTCTCCATTATATATTCACATATTGCAATACCTTCCATTGAACCTAAAATTTAATTCATGTAGAATTAATAAAGTGATGTTTTTAGGTACTTAATTAAACTTACTTTAAACAACTTATCGAAATTCTTAACGAAAAATTTATTGGAGAATTAGATTTTTTTTAAAAGCAGTTTCAAAATAAAGTTAATTAATAATTATTGTTAACTTCAGCAGTTACTACAACAAACTCTGGCCTTTGGTCATTAAAAATTATTAAGAAACAGAAAATGGAATAGATAATTATTTTAAGATATTATATCAGATATTTTTACCTGGTGCTCTACACCAAGTCGTGGAAGGCGTATCCGTATGAACAGTAAAAGTTTCAAACGTCCATCTCTTAGTGGTATAACAATTGCCAATAATGTGTCCCAAAGTAAGACCAGCTATCATTTCATTCTCTGCACAGCCCAAATCTTGATAATATTTCAGTTTCAAATATTGTATTTCCCCTTGCTTATTCACCCCAACCTGTATCAATATTTTCGTATATTACTTAGTTCTATTAAAACTTGTCAACTGATTTAAAAAAAAAGTTCTCAATTCGACTGTATTTTTATTGGCATTGATACCTCAGACCTTTCGACTGGGTGAACCGATTTTGATGATTTTTTCTTTGAAAGCAGATGTCTCTTGTCTTCCATTTCTGTCAAAATGAAAGTTTTTGAAATGATAATTTTGTAGTATTTGTATAAATACCTCAAAGCTGCAGTACGTTGGCGCTCGTTTTCCAACAATCTTCATATTATCTTGCAAAGACAGAACGAATCTGCAAGTTTTGTTTAGTAAATGCGATACTATTGCAGAAGCACACGCGACCTGTAACGATCTTGTTATTTTGCCGCCGTAAGCTCCTCCTACTCTTTTGACGGTTACGTTCACTCTGGAAGGAAATAAGGGAAATTGTCGATAAAGAATAATTTTCACATCTTTTTTAAAACTTAAAAATAATTATGCTATATGATAATTTTTTATAAGACTTCATCTTTTTATTTAAAGGACTTTTAAAGGATACTTAGAAAATCATTGTATGATTTAAAATTACATCTTTCATTTATTAAACTTTAATAAAACAGCTCTTAAAATCTTAATATTTCTAGCAGACGAAGCTAATGTAATAATATGTTGTTCAAAATTAATACGTATTATATGATTGTATAAATACGATATAGGTTCATAGGAGGCCTTTGAGATATAGAACTCAATAGTTCACTACTATCATAGGAGGCCCGTGTCCCAGCATTGGGAACGTATATGGGCTGATGATGATGATGATGATAAATTTATATAATTCATTATCAATCATACTATCTACTTCTAATGTAAAATCAACTTACCGATTCAGTGGTACATTTAAACAATTTGCCACAGCTATACTAGTCGCATCCAACCACTGCGTCCCTGCATATACATCCAGACCATCTTCATTCGGCACTGTTACACAAGTCTGAGTCTCCATATAATAATGATACTGAGACCCCATATTAATTTCACCATAAATAACACATTGAACATCCTTTCCTATTTCTGTAGGTTCAATTATTTTAAATGTTTTCACTCTTTTCTCTCTTTCAGGTGATTTAAGAACATCTGCTATTGTTAAAAGTGGTTTATTGGTACTAATTGATTCATATTCAACTTTAACTAGCTTCGCAGCACGAGTAGCAAGCTTTTGATTGTTTGCAACTATGATTCCCACAGGTTGTCCATTATACTTAACAGTTTTGGAACATAATATTTCCTCTTTATCAGCTGTTAATGGAATAGCTGGAGGTGTGAATGTGTTCTCACCGGGAACATCTTTTGCTGAATAAAAAGCGGTTACCCCAGGTAATTTCTAAAATATAATACTTACTTAAATTACTTAAGAAAACGAATAGTTAATTTAGTAGAGTCTATAACAATATTATATTTGAACAATATTGTTAGCTTTGGTTAAGTCGTATTGTTAAACTGTAAATATAGCAAATGCAAAAGGTGTTTTTTTTATGAAATATGTCATTTTTATTTATAAAAAGTGCAATACTTACCAAGGCTTCACTTGCATCACATTTCTTAATAATACTACCGGCAGGCACATCAGCAGTTACAAACACACCAAATACTTCGTCATTTTGTTTCGGTAAATCATTTGCAAATAACGCTTCACCACTACACTGTAATAATGCTTCTAGTTTTGGTATAGGTTGGTTTAAAGGCCAAATGGTTTTATCAGTTTCGTACATTTGGGTTCCTTGTGATATTATTCTCTTTATCACTTCTGCCCCAGATTTATATCTGGGGTTTAATTTATCATCTGGACATAGATGAAGGATTGCCTAAAATAATTTAAGTATTTTAAAGTATCGCAAATGAGTTTTAATTATATCAAATAAATTATTCTAGTTACTTTATAAAACAAAGAAACAGCTAGTAATTTCCGATAAGTCTGCGAAGGTTCCGTTGGCGCCGTTTCTACAATCATTTCGTCATATAAAGTTTTAAGTGCTCTTTGCAGGACTTCATCCGTGAATGGATCTTTTTCTTTTAAAATAGTTTCCGTCTGAATAGCGTGTGTGAATAGAGACGATATTCCACCAAATACCATCGTTATATTTGCTAAAACTCGACTGTCCTTTTTAAATTTGAAGAAAAATCCAGCATTGACAGCTGCATGAGCATTTTGTGATCTGGGCATAATCTGAAATATTTTAAAAATTATTAATATTAAATGGACTTATTTCAAATCCGTAATATAAATCATTTGCCTATAGAATACCTTGTAAGTTTTAATGCAGCAGTAGCTTGGCAGAGGGGGTAGAACAACATTTAAAACTATTTTTTTCCTCATGTCATATTTCAAAAAGTCCTCTAAGCTCATTATTTTACTTTCATTCATACTAGCTGCTAAAATTATAAATATAATTTATATTTAGATATACTTTTAAATTGTTTTAATATGTATAGTAGAAAGCAAAAATGTTCTAACCAACAGTTACCATAGCACCGACCGTTTCAAACAGAACAAAGAGGTCCGATTGAAATTCATTATTTAAATATTTAAGATACAAATTCCCACCGATGGTTCCGATCTATAAAATAAAATGGTCATTATACTTTAAATTTTAACCTTTATATAATTTAAATAATTAAATACATTACATTTTTAACAGGAATGTGGGCCACCAAATCCACGTGGTTGCAAAATTCTTTCAAATACGCAAAGTCTTCATTTTCCGATGATAACTGTTGAAATATTTCAACCATATCAATAAGTGTTGTTCCTGCTCCTAGTATTAGGTTCACATCTTGTGTGTGACCCTTTAGTTCAGCAATACTGAATATATCGATCACATTATCTGGATAACTTGTGACGTGGTAGACACCTGGTGAATTAGCTTGTGTTAATTTAAAGCATCATTTAATACATATTTACTTCAAAGCACACTATTATGTATGATATTTTAATTAGGTATATGAAATATTATCTGCTGAAATTCAATTCGATCCGACTATATGTAATTTGTTACTTTAGAAACTACTTATATTATTTTTTTAGTTCACTTACCTTGTCCAGTATTACCAGCAATCAATTTATAATTATCAGATTCATTCATAGCTTTAAACGCCTGTCGTAAACTATAAACTTTAGACCACTTATATTGTTGCGATTGTAATACCCTTACTTCATTATCATCTTTATTAAGAATACACCAATCTTTGAAACTATCATTAGCATTATTACATTTCTTATGGTGACAATTTTCTTTACATTTAACACCACAAGTATTGAATGAATCTAAATCTTCAATATCTTTAAGTTTTTTATCAATATTTTGGCAAGGATTAGTGGCAAAACTCTTAAAAGCATCAGCTATTGGTCTATATCCAGTACATCTGCATATGTTACCAGAAAATGAATTTTCAATTTCTTCTGCCGTTAGCTTTCCATTTTTAGACAGGTAAAGACTGAAAAACAGATTTGAAATATTGTAGACCACGATTATCTTTAAAAATAAATTTACCTTCATACTTTTAAAATAAATATAAAATATGTAAAAGATTTCAATGTATTATTTACTGGCGACGACGTGGTAAAAACGACTAGACGTCATAAACAGAAACAATTACCAATATTTAATTTAGGACTTAACAATTCTATTATTTATATCTTACTCTCATTTACCTGTAAAAGTTCATAACCCAACCAGGAGTGCAGTAACCACACTGAGTACCATTAAATTTGGCCAGTCTACTCTGAATTTCATGATAGCCAATCATTCTGTTTCCTATTCCTTCTACCGTCGTGATTTCCCATCCGTGACACGACAAAATTGAAACGAGACACTGTAATATTTAAATACGAAAGAAATACTTCTTGATTTATGACAAACTTTTAATTTGATAAGGTTTATAAGATGATGTAATCGTTGGAGGGATACTAAAAAAAAACTATTCGATTTATAGACTGAGAATTTGGTGCCTGAGAATAAGGAATTTTGCACAGTTTTACCTATAGGTTTTTATCCTAGTATTGACATTCATTTAAAGAACCATTTAACTAATAATATGTAAGACTTTCTAGAAGTTTCCTTACCGAATTAACAGCAAACGTCTTAACTTCATAGCTAGGTGGTAGTGACGCTTGGACACTCACGATGCAGGCCCCACAACCTCCCTCATGGCACATGGCTTTAGTACCACTTAATGTTACTTCACTTCTTATGTAGTCATTTAGAGATACTTCTGGACCGTATCTACCATCGGCTAAAGAGAAATTGGAATGTAAGTCTAATGATTTTAATCATGTCTAAGTTATATACTACCTTTTTATGTACCTATAATTTCGAGTGCGTAGGTAACAAATATTTGGATTAAGTTTAGCTTTTTATACATTTTCTTTGAAAGGCTTTTAAATTTAAAACGAGGAAACTGTTTTTGTCAGTATGATTATCTTAAATAAATTAAATTTCAGGTACGTTAGGTACTGGTAAAAGGTTTGTTTCAGAACTCGTAGATTTCTTTTTATAAGCATATAATATAAAGTTTTATATATAAAATATCTATCTTGAGCGACTAAAACAGAAATGATTTATTTGTAACCTTTCCTGAGAAACTTCAGTTGAAAACTTGGAAATAATTGAGTATTAAACTTTCACAAGACGGAATGTTACCTTCATATTGTTTCCCATTTATTTTGAAAGTGATCAGCGCCATCTGTAATATGTTTAAAAATCGAATTGAATTTTCTTTAAAAATGATGGATACTAAAGATCTTCATTTCTTGTCAGAAAATTATAAATTTATAGACTACAAGCCCGCATAGGAAAAAAATATGGGTCAAATGAACCACCAGGGGACATATCTAGAACGATAGAAGAGCATAAAATAATAAGATTCATCACTATGCCGTCACTTGTAAGCTGTCCAACTGAGTGCAGATGAGAATTGAAAAGTACAGGTAGACTCGGTAAATTTTGGTCATATATTTTTGTACGGCATTCTTAACCATCGATAGATCCATTAAAAATAATAAGAAACCGCTCAGTGCCGTACAAAAATGGTGGTCCACAAAGTCGGAATTTTTATTTAATTTCCGAGAGTTACCGGGGGTAAATTGGGTCATTTGACCATGTACGGCATCTGTGTCATACTATGCCTATACTGCTTTTAATCCATTATTCCGCAACGCCGTACAAAAATCATGGGGACAAGGGGAAAAAATCGAGAGTTGTAATCCCCTCTCTTTCCCCACTCCAGGGGGTCATTTGACACAACACGAAATAAATTTATTTTTAAAGTATTTTATGCATAGATAATATTTTTTCATGTGCCGTACATTTTCGTTGGTTCAAAGGGGAAAAATCTGAAAAAGAAAAAAATCCATATAACGAAATGTTTGCTTTATATTTTGATAATAAAATATAAATATACATTAATATTAAGAAGCTCGAGGTGGTTAATTATCACCTTGGAAAGTCGGAGTCAGGTGGAATGGACTCCGTTAAATTGATGAACTAATAAAGAAGCTATGAACGAAAAGATGTGAATTATATGCAATCAGCCCATGAATACAGGTAAAGTCACAAGCAAATGCTAGTAATATATACATATTCAAAATGTACAAGTAAAGCGCTTTCAAATGATACCAAACACGGCATATTTATCTTAACTTTATTTTTTTACTCTGTATGTTTTGTCCGCTAGAGGGCGCCACATTAGATTTTGTGAAACCCCATATAGCCTTTAGCTAGCTGGTCGCTGGTTATCCAGTGAACAATTCAGACGCTTCTAATGATATGTCATTTGTCGAATTCTGATAAGTAGTTTAGAAGTTACGAGGGAATAGATGAACATACATACATGACCTGTCAAAATCATAACCCTCCTTTTGCTTTGCCGTAGTTGGGTAAAAATATGTTAATGCCGTACTGTATCAAATGGCCATAAAGCACCCTTAAAATTGTAGCTTTCGTCGCTTTCATCAGCCTAAAAGATGTGGTCTGCACAAAAATGTACGGCATCGTTTTTTCCTAATTTATCTATGTTAATACTATTTAAAACAACGAATAAAGTGTAGAAAACTATTATATTTCATTAATCTACGATGTTTAAACTTTTACAAAATTTCTGTTTTTGCATTTCTCTATAACTTTTTTTAGAACGGTTTCTTTTGAACGGCAATACTATACAACAATTGAATTTTACAATATCATGTTAAAAAAAAAGTTCCCGTACAGGGTCAAATGACCTTACAGCTCTTTATATCAAGAATTCGATGAAATTAAGATGATTATTGGTATACATTTAAAAGAACAATTATTTTTTGACGGCATTGCTTTTAATAGTACTTTTGAGTGCTAGATAATGTTTTGGAACCGAAGCCGTACTTAGTCAAATGACCCCCTGGAGTGGGGAAAGAGAGGGGATTGCAACTCTCGATTTTTTCCCCTTGTCCCCATGATTTTTGTACGGCGTTGCGGAATAATGGATTAAAAGCAGTATAGGCATAGTATGACACAGATGCCGTACATGGTCAAATGACCAAATTTACCCCCGGTAACTCTCGGAAATTAAATAAAAATTCCGACTTTGTGGACCACCATTTTTGTACGGCACTGAGCGGTTTCTTATTATTTTTAATGGATCTATCGATGGTTAAGAATGCCGTACAAAAATATATGACCAAAATTTACCGAGTCTACCTGTACTTTTCAATTCTCATCTGCACTCAGTTGGACAGCTTACAAGTGACGGCATAGTGATGAATCTTATTATTTTATGCTCTTCTATCGTTCTAGATATGTCCCCTGGTGGTTCATTTGACCCATATTTTTTTCCTATGCGGGCTTGTAGTCTATTAGACTAAAATTGGCAATTTTGTTTGCAAAAATCTAATTATAAATAATCAATGTTGTCAGAATTTACAGAACTATTCTACAACTTTTCTATTTTCACACGAAAGATATCGAAATTGTAACAATTACGTACCGAAAGAATATTTTCTATATTTTACAATTTTTTATGCTCTTTTTTGTAAATTGCTCCTAACTAAAATATATTTTCTGTTTACGACGACATAATAGCAAGCTTAACTAGCTACTAATGAATTGTTGATGGCAGTCAATGGGAATAATGCTCAAAAATGAAAATAATGAAACCATTTCATGTATTGTGCTGTTCTGATATAATTTGTGTAATGATACCATTAGTGTGACCTTGTGAATTGTGTGGAAATTGCTTAATTTTATTTAATAAAGACCGTATATTTATACGTAAATAGATGGTAGGTACCTAATTGGTCAAATATAATTTATAAAGTTAGGTCAAATATAAGCTTACGAACTTTGCCCACTCTTTGAATATCTCTGAATGTTTGTTTCTCTCAATTTTTGATCAAAACGAAAAGTAAATCTACTTGGAAGATTTCCCTACTCTAAAGTTTAAAATTTTATGAACATCGTTCAAACAGTTTTTAAGTTCAATAGAGACTAAAACAAGTCACATAACATTTTTTGTCCATTAGATTATAGGAATCTATTGATATTTTTATTTTATCAATGATGATGAATGATGATGATAGATATAATTTATTCAACAAAAAAATATTATTTCACAATTAGTATTCAACCTACTTAAGATTTATTAAAGCTTAAATAACTCCACTTACAATTCAACAAAATTCTTCTATGAACCTCTCTAAGCTGTATAGACATCACTAATGCGAACATGTTCAGTTTTAAGGCTCACAGTTTTACGCCATTGAACGTAACCTACCGTAAATAATAACAGCAGAGACAGTTTAAACAATTTAATATTAGCCGTAGCAGTAAATAATGCTATTATGAGAAGGTCAGGTCTTTATTTTATGGCAGTTGATAACGGGCATGCAATGTGTTATTACTTGTACTTACTGCATAATTTGAAGTTATTGCAAGCTCAATAGATATTTGCGAGACTATGGGGTATTTTATACGTTATTATGATGTTACGTTTAATACAAAGTACAGTTTACAGTTTCGACCTCCCACAAGATGGACAGACGACCTGGTCCGAGTAGCAGGGAGCCGCTGGATGCAGGTCGCCGGTGACCGGTCGTTCTGGAAATCCTTGAGGGAGGCCTTTGTCCAGCAGTGGACGTCCCACGGCTCAAACGACGACGACGACGACGATGACGTTTCATAAAGGGATAACTCTACAAAACATGTACTTGATGTTTTTGAACTCATGTGTGGGTTTACTTACTAACTGACATTAAAGTAAGTTAAAACTAACTTTAGTTTTAGGGACTTTTAGTAGTTAATATAATTTATTAGGTAACTAACGAGTTCTCTTGTATGTCTTGTAATTAGAGACAGTGAATTTTCATTTAATTTTTTTATTTTTAATCCTCAGCTTCTTTTTTTTTAATCTGCCCTCTATTAAGTTACTTTTCATGATGTAAATTTCACACAAAATTCGAACTTAACATATTCTGCCTCTGACCTTGTTACCTGTAAGGGTTTAAAAAAATATTATAATGAAAAATATAGTGTTTTATATTCGTAAAAATGTATTTTACTTCTAAACAAATAATACTTAATACACGAGTACAGGCTCCACTTATATGAAAACTTCCTGTGTTCAAATAAGCGAAAAATTTCACAATTTTGTTCAATGTTGTTTACGCAGTGGGTGCACAAATAAATTATACTCTACCTACTTGAAAAAGAAGGTATTTACTGTATCCTCCTCAATATTATTACACACAGGGTATAGTCCCTCACACATCAACAAAGTCTAGGGATGTTTTGTATTGTACAAATATCTTAAAATCTATGAAGAATTTTGTGATATTGTAAATGTTGTTACAAATACTTACTAAACTAAAACGAAGCTGTAAGGTTGTTGTTTTGAAACTAAAATTATTTCGGTGTTAGATAGCCTATTTATCGAGAGAGCCTATAGGTGCCCATAGCTTAAGCACCTATAGTCCATCATCACGCTAAGACCAAGCTGACCATAACAATAATATATTAATATTTTTACGTATATTGTTAAAATAATGAATTATTCATGTAATTTTTATTGTAAACTAGGTACTTGTATTTATAATTGTTATAAATATTATATTTTCTAGGAAACTGTAATCAATCACAAAAACTTGTCAAACGTTGAAGATATCAAAGTATAAATTGGTTTTCAAATCATTTACTTGCCCTCAGGTTATATTTATTATGAGAAATCAAAGCAACAGATTACAGTACTCCCAAACTGATAATGCGCATAGAAAAATTCGTGACTGTTCGGCAACTGTCATATTCTCCGAGCCTCCGAAGACGATATGTATATAGAGTGGTTAAATGTATTTTCTTCATGCATAGTTTATTAGAATTATGAGTTTTATTGTGATTTTATGGTAAAAGAGATAAGTAACGAAATTTGTTTCGATAATTCAATGTAAGTTAATAGCGAGGATAAGCCACACGATTGCGAATATATATATTTTGTTGTATTGATTTACTTGGAAAATTCTATAGGTACTTAGAACTATTAAAGTGTCTTACTGAAGCTGGCGTAATGATGGATGTATGGAAGGTTAAAATAAGACAAAGTTTATATTTAAAAAAATGATTTTCAAACACTGGTTTACATTTAAATTGTAGAAATCTAATCATTAAAAGCTCATTCCAAAGGATTTACATAATCAGGGATTATCTCTATTTCTGATATCGTAGAATGATCAGAACTTTCATTATGCTCTTATTAATTTTCACTTTCCCCACTGCTATCTGCTACCTGTGTAAATAATCATTTTACCGGAAAATTCAACTTTGAAACAAAACTAAGAAGGGTATGTAACAGCAGCTCTATATAATTCCATACAGAGATAATACGTGCGGTCACCACCAATATATAAAGACGACTGACGGATTTTTGAATTTTTTGACTGACAGGCTACCGTCACCTATCGCCCGAATTGTTTTCGATTGTGTATGACTCTGAATTGACTCCTATTTATTTGGAACAAGGTGCAAGATGCAAGTGCATTGTTTAGGGCACTTACGATTCAATGATTCGGGGTGATTCGGGTGTTTCTGGAAATACGATAATTAGCGAAGATCTGGATGCGCATTATTAATTTTGCAGTACTGTACTTGTTTATTTGGTTTTCGTTTTGTAGTATTTTATTGACATAAAAAAAAAACATACCGGCCGAATTGATAACCTCCTCCTTTTTTTTGAAGTCGGTTAAAAAACTAAGTAAAGCCCGCGGCTTGATTCACGTGGACTTTATAGTAAGGATCTTTGTTATCCAATATTGAATGGTTTATTTTAGTAGGTAATTTTTCTTTATTTGCAAAATTTGTATTTAAACGGGTTGGCATCCCAAGGCTCAAAAAGAGCTCAGGTTTTTACATACATATAAAACTTATAAATTATTTAGGTATGTAATCCATCTTGTTACGAACTTAAGAACTATTGAGGACTGTGTAAATTGTCAAAAGAATAATAATGTATTGGTCTGCGTTTCCATATTTCAGGGGAGAATTATTGCTCCTGTCCTTTCAAACCACATGGCGTTCATCTTTTTACGTATGCTTTTTCGTCGCTATATTATATATTTTGGCAATTCTTGTAAAATAAACACACCTGTTGAAATTATTTTTTAGATTTAGTTCCATAACAAATTAGAAATAAATATATTAATTGAATGTTTTATTTAAAACTGAAAAAAGGTCATGAAACAGTAAGCAAACTCATATTATTATTAGATCTTAATCTTTATTTATTTAACAATTTTATTTTATCATAACGCTTATAATATACAATTTCTCCGAATAATATACAAAAAGTGATCACAAAGGATACTAGTAAAATAATAACTGGTATAATAGTATAATCGGTGTAGGATCTCTCATGGTCGTTACAAGAAAAGGCATGCTGACTCTTCAGTAACATTCGACGGACTAGACCCGTTTCTTTTGCTTTTAGTATCCTAGAAAAAAAGTATTATAAATAAATAATTGTAAGGATAAGTTAAGTCAATAGCTGTGTGGTATTGGTAACCAATTAAAATTATTATTACCTACTGGTAATAATCACTACATAGTATAAAACAAAGTCGCTTTCTCTGTCCCTATGTACCTATGCTTAAATCTTTAAAACTACGCAACGGATTTTGATGCGGTTTTTTTTTAATAGATAAAGTGATTCAAGAGGAAGGTTTTAGTATATAATTTATTATGTTTTAGACAAAGCGGGCGAAGCCGCGTGCGGAGAGCTAGTATAGATAAATAAACCTGCAAACGTTCTTCTGCACAACACTACTAAATATACTTACTATTCCTCATTGGTTAGAATCGTATGTCGATCATTTAAAAATACTACCAACATAATATTTTAAAAATAAGATGTAGAAAGAATAAGTTAGACCATTTTATCAAGTTTTGGTGTATCTATCCAGCTTTTACGGACAATAAAAACCTCTTAAGAATTACTTATTGAGTCTATTTAAGGTATTAGATAATATACGTTACATTTGTCATATTGTAAAAAACTACACGTTCACTTACCCTATCTTAAATTCATCCTTGAACGGAAACTGTTTGGACGTATAGAAATATTTCTTAACCATTGAATACAAATCAATTTCAATAAGGTCGCATATCGCATCTTTGTCCAACGCTGGAAAATGGGGGAAAGGAAATTGAATGGCCATGTTAAGAATTGAGATAGGTTTTATATGAACGCCATGCTATGAATATAAGGTATTTTTCCGCTACGTGAGAATGGTGCACGTTAAACTGTTTAAAAAATCATTCATTTATCTAAAGAAAAGAAAATTTTCTTAAATGTTATGTGAACTTTTCGCAAATATTTATATTTAAGAAGAATAAACATTATCAAAGTTATTCCCTATAAAATTTTGCTTGCTTTGTAATACTTAAAATATAACGAGAAATGAAAGTTATATAGAGATTTATTGTACAATGTCTAGGTACTTATTTAATCTTCAAATATCACATACATATACAACAATCTTTTAAAAACACAACAAAGACTATGAAAATCACCATTATGGCTATTTAGCCCTTCATTTTATGTCGTTAAGATGCATCTGATAGTATAGCAATTACATTTGAAAATATATTATTAGGCTTAGACATAATAACATAGAAGCAAAGTGACATAGGTAGTCGTTGAATAGCCGTGGTGGTGACATTGATGTAGATATATTATTATTTTTAAGTTATTAAACAGTTAAAATTAATACATCATAATAAAGTAGATAACCTTTTCTAACGCAACATATACTTATCTCAAATGTGATCTAACGTGACACGAACTAAAAAATCGTGAAAACTAAAACCAACATGCAATTTGTAATAACTTTAAGAGCTGACTGTTTCCAGCACTTCGCAACAGCCAACAATTAGATATTTTAAACAAGTACTTAAATAATATTATAAACAATAACTTACATCTCTTTATTATTGGATATAACGAGTTATAATCAGACAAAACTGCGGTTTTGGTATCCTTGAGTGCCTCTAAGGCGGATGAAATATTCATTATTTTGACGTTATCCATTTTTTTGCTTATGAGACTCAGGTTTTTATCCATTCGTATAATATGTGGATTCTGAAATGTATAAAGATGTTATAAGTATGTTAAAAGATTTTTTAATTAATTTATGCCATAAATATTTGTTGTTAGAAAGTTTTTGAAGTGAAAACTTCTTTAGCGGCGTTGAGCACTTTTTCTGTAATGGGTATAAAATCTTAAACTCGCGTCAGGACACGTGACCTGATCGAAAAAGCGTAAGACGGATGGAGAGAACTCAACGTTAATAATCAAGTTTTCACTTCTGCCGGCACTCCCGGAGTGCAACCCGTCTTTTTTGACGTGATAACATTTTTAAAATCGTTTTAGTCGGGTGACATGTTCAGAAACTTGTGTCACACCAAAACCTCACGAGCGCGATCGCAGGTATAACGAGAGAGAGACGGACCGATCTCCCGTCTCATCTCGAGCGCTGCCACCAATAAGACGTTATCACGTAAACATCTCGATCGTGCACCTACTTTACAAACAACCAATTTTTTTTTTGTTAATAGTATTCTTTCTATGTGTAGCTTAAAATTAACGATTTTTTTCTCAATTTCTTTTTGTTTATACTATCTGTGTAAAATTTAATAGTATTGCTATATCGAGAGCGGTTAAAAGACAAGAAATAAATATAATTTTATTTATAGAAATAAACCATTTCATTACGAAACCCAATTCAGACAGGTCCAAATGTAATTCTAAATTACCAATTTAAATATAAAACAGTCCGAAACAAATATTTCCGTATCACATGTATATGATAGAAAAAATAATGTGACATACTACCCACACATGTCAATATCAATGATTGCTATAAATACAAGATAAATAGGTACTTATGCCTATAGTAATAAATGCTAGTTTGTTTTGAAGGAAAATATCAGATTTGCGTCTTGAAAACATTTTGTTTTTGTACAAGATTTTTGTTTTTGTTAACGCTTCATTTACTATTAATATTATCTATACTATGGTGTATTCTGCAATCTTTTTCCCGGAGGCATCTGTTATCGGGGGAAATGTATGGAGGTTTAGAAAAACGAACAGCTTTTTCAAGGCGGAAGTTTAATATCTTATAAGGATTTCGAGTATTTTTGTACTACTTTTTATATGAGCCTATTTTTGTAGCCTTAAATTTCGCCCGCGATTTCATTTCATAAAAAGTTTTAGACATAAAAAAAACGACGTGTGGCACTCGGGGACTGCCGCGGTAAAGCTATTGCATGCTATGCCTTTGTAGCGACACCTCGCTCTGAATCGCGCAAGCGAAATTTTTTCGCTACAGAGCTATATATACAACTTTCCGACATCATCCATTGGGGCCTTAACGGCCGGCCAGTCGAGTAGACTGGTCGAGAATTCTCCCTTTTTCGATGGAGGAATTCCACCTTCCTTCCTCCACACCTTCAAGCCACACCTCCGCCCGTCGGAGTGGGGTAGCGTGAGGTTTTTCGTTACGGAATTTCTCGATACGGTCCCCGCGCTCAAGGCCCGCGATAGATATTATAAACACTGATTATTCTATTATCATTAAGAAATTTCACATAGTTTTAGTAGTAGTAGCACAGACAATATAATATTACACTAGTAGTAGTATAGTAGATATCTTTCAGCGCTCTATCTATTATCTTCGTTCTTTATCGTTCTAAGATAAAGAGGAGAATTATTATAAAAATTACAGTTTTCTTAAACAAAGTATAACATGTTCGTTATCAATTAGTAAAATGTGACTTGCAAATGGAATTTATATATAAATAATAAATAAATAAATAAATATTCAGGACTATTTTCACACACGGCACGATCTGATCCCATACTAAGCTTTCGCTTGTGTTATGGAAACCAGATGGTTGATAAACATACATATATAATTTTAAATAAATACTTATATAGATAATAAACACCCAGACACAGAGCAAACATCTATGTTCATCACACAAACATTTGCCCCGGGTGGGAATCGAACCCACGACCTCTGACTTGGAAGGCAGGGCTACCAAACAAGCCAACCGGTCAGTCTATATTATAAAAACATACTTACTGGTCTATGCGCTGTTAAAGTATCTTGTATTATTGCAAGCTCATAATCACTCCTAGCCAAGGCTTGTAGATCCATAGCTCTGTCGTTATCATTCACTATGTGAGAGAGAAGGTTAGATGTATAGAAGCAATGTATGACGTAAGAGCATAAGATGAAAAATAGGTAGGCTATACGACGTGAATATAAGTTAGCCTGGAGTGGTAATACTGAAACAATTGTATATCATTAATTATTAAAATAATTGATTGTTAGAAAAAAATATGAGCTAACACAAACAACCAAAAAACCATAGTGGCGCGGCTCTGTATATGTCAGTAGGTACATAATATTATAATACAATACCACAATATTACTCTGCCTGTAGTTTGCTTTCTTGTCAAAACGCAACGAATCAAATCAATCGCAACAATCCTATCCCAAATCAACAATTTTATATATTTTTGTTAGGTACTCTTTTTAACCGACTTCAAAAAAAAGGAGGTTATCAATTCGGCCGGTATATATATATTTTTTTATGTATGTACATCGATTACTCCGAGGTTTCTGGACCGATTTACGTGATTCTTTTTTTGTTCGATGCGGGATGGTATCGGATTGGTCCCATAAATTTTTTTTCGGATAGGCCCAGTAGTTTTTTTTTATGAGCATTTTTGTCTGTACTCGATGACTAAATTGAAATTTAGCAAGTAAATTTGATTCACTTCCCGGTAAAAGATTGAGCTGAAATTTTGTATACGTATGTAAATTGGATAGCGATGAAACATTATCATGACATGGAGCTGATTTGATGATGGAATCGGAAGGTGGCCATAGGAACTCAGTAATATATTGACTCAACTTTATCGAGTTTGGGCTCGTTTGATTCGTGTTGAAAAATACACTAAAAAGTAAGAAATAAAAAAGATTTGATATTATAATAAATAGCACATATAAAAAAAATGTAGTAATTAATAATATCAAATCTTTTTTATTTCTTACTTTTCCGTTTTTGAAGTCGGTTGTTTTTAACGCAGTTATTTTTATTACTCAACAATGATCGGATATCGGATCTTTATAAAACTCATTTTTGTCAGTTTTCATAATTATCAGTTTTTAATTTGAGTTTGAATTTTAAGTTTGAATTATCTTAATACAATGCTGAGAGGAGGTAGCAAATCTCTCACCAAAAATCCGTAAAATCAGCATTCAAAGTTATTATAAATATAAAATAATATACACGAGGCATACACGAGGTGTCTTTACAAAGTCTGAGTTAGAATAGTCCCATTGTCCCTCCATTAACAGTTGATCTGCGATGCCCTAGCGATTACTGATATATTAGGAGACTATCACTAATTTCACCTCGTTAGGGGAAGGCTTATCGTTAGTCATTACTTGCAAGGGAGCTGTTAGTACACGATTTTAGTTAATAAATATGGTTTAAGTCTAATGTTGAATGACAGATTAATAAAGGATTTTAATGCATTATTAAAATAAACGCAGTATAGATAATTATAGCATAGGACAGCAGCAGTAGAATGTATCATAAATGCTAAAATAACTATATACGTTAAAATACGAATTACGAAAAAAATGTGAATTTGTAGTATTAAATACAATATGACTGATCTTATATATATAAAATTCCCGTGTCACAATGTTAGTTACCATACTCCTCCAAAACGGCTGGACCGATTCTCATGAAATTTTCTGTGCATATCGGGTAGGTCTGAGAATCGGCTAACATCTATTTTTCATACCCCTAAGTGATAAGAGTAAGGCAGAACAACGTTTGCCGGGACAGCTAGTAATATATTATATAATTGTGCTGAAAATATGACGTAATTAAACAATGATTTACCTTGACTATTTTATGAACCAATAGCAACGTTCTAAAGCTCAATGTTCTTAAATCTAAAAATAATCTTTGTCTCTCTAAAAATGCCAAAAGATTCGTACTCAAAAAGTTTATATTTCCCTCCAAACAACTTCTAACAGGATTGCTTTGCCCTTTCTTTACCGACTTGTACACTTTTGATACTTCAGGCGTACTTCATTAAATTGCATATTTTTGGTTTTTTTTTTTGTAACTTTTTATATTAAAGTTTTTATGCTATAAAAAGTATGTAACTTACCTTATAATACAGGTTTTAAATCATGTTTCACCAACTTTTTTTCATTCTTTCATACGAAAACGTCATTTCTTTCACTATACCTAATAGCAGAAAAAAATAACTAAAAATACTTACTGTGTTGACAAAACGCAGAAAAGGCAAGCAGCAATTCATGGCAATAGCTGCATTCTCCACCAATAATACGTTTTTCCCAATAGCTTAGGATGTAAAAGATCAAGCTGCTAAGAAATAAGATCACAATAATACAACACCACACTCGAGGTGTGAACGGCAGGCTGTAGAATGTCTGAAGGATCTTCTTTTGCTTGTATCGGAGTAGGAAGCCAAATCTGCGAATGAAATGTGCAGATTATTTAATTTGAAAACTACCCGCTATTGAATTAGCTACATATTAGGTTGCAAGTTATCCATGTCATCTTTGTTCCGTAATTAACTAAAACTAGTATCTATAAACTAATTTAGATGTGTTGTTTGTATTATGAAATACACCATTATTTTTTAATTCTTGTAGGAGCAGACACAATGTATTGCAGCATAGCAGTGCATATATTACCACTCAAGGTAGTAAAGCGAGCGACTATTTTTTTGACATGGAAACAAATACATACCTGTTTTGGATAATGTTTGTGCATGTAATTTTCAAGTATACTACGTCAGAAATAATACTATTAATCAGACACTACATTTTATTTGTAAAGTCGTGGATAACTATAAACTTACCTCCATTCAAAAACAGAGTGAACAGGAAACGCGAATTCCCAATAGCGTTTATTCATTGTCATTGGCCTAACGTAGATGTCCACATAATTATTAAGGTCTGGATGTAATATCTGTTCTGTTGTTATGTTTACGTAGTTTACGCTTAAAATAATAAGAAAATATATTAAGGTTGACATTTTAGAGGTTATAATAATGTTATTTGACGATTCTTATTTTATCTTTTTTTTGCTATTAGACGGGGGCAATTTTTTCTTGATTCTGTTGAAGTTATCCCAATTTTTTTAATGAACATATTATCATATAATAGGTATTAATATAGATAGTGTATCATAGAACAAGAGTATGGAAACCGTTTAAATTAAATGTATTTATATACAAAATAAAAACTAATTAACCAACTTGATTTAATTATTATAGTAGTCACAGAAAGCTAAAAATATTTAGAATTATAAAATTTCAAAAAATCTAGATATTTAGAAAATTACATAAAAGAAGTAAAAGAAATAAAATCGTATCTACATCCAATTTGGACATTACAAATTAGGATCTGGGAATAGCCATAAATCTTAATAATTTATTTAAAAATGTAACGCAATTCGTTCATTTGTTTTACTTTTTTCAATTATTGTCTTATTGGTCTTAGTTATTTTCTAAAATTATTGAAGTGAAACTTCTTTATCGGGGGTGGACAAAAATTTTGTGTAACATTTTTGCGTTACGCCGCGCGCGTGACATTTTTGCGTTACGCCGCGCGCGTGACATTTTTGCGTTACGCCGTACTCGTGACATTTTTGCGTTACGCCGTACTCGTGACTATATACATGTTATATTAAAGTGATCAGCAAAATCAAAGGGTTTGTTTTAATTCTAATTCCAGTGAATTTCTAAAAAAAGTAAATAAGTAATTACATCTATTTTTCTAATACTTAGGTGTAATAATGGTATTTATTTTTCTAAGTTATTTATGATTAACCTCACTTTTTGATTGTATTTTTCAATACACTAACACGTGGGTGGAATTATGGTATCAATTTTTTCTAATACTTGAATGTTGATTGTGGTATTTATTTTTCTAAAATTGTATTTAAAGTTAACCTCAGTTTTTGATTGAATTTTTTAAAACACCAACACGTGGGCGAGATCATGTTATTTATTTTTCAAGTTATTTAAGCTTAACCTCTGTCATAATATGTATATACTATCAACTATGTGCGTCATTAATTTCTGACTGTTTCGAGATTTCGACATTAGGAATTTATATTTATTACCTCTATTGTTCGAACAAAAATAAGTTACCGCCTTTAAGAACTTGCCGACAATGTAAGTACAGTATTGTTTCTTAGAAAACATTTTAGGAGTATACGATAATAAATCTATGACTCACGTTAACACGTGTTTGCTTGATTGGTGTTCAATTATGATTTTGTGAATTCAATATTTATAAGAATAAACCTCAAACTCTTTATGTCCAATCAAAATCCGCCTAAGTCGAAATCCTTTATAAGTTGAAAACTCTATATAACTCGAATTTTTTGGCGTCTCCCTTGGTCTTTTGAACTACCGCACGAGCTGAGCGAGCGAAGCGAGCGAGTCGCGGCAGTGGCCGGCGTAAATATTCAAATAGGTAGCGAGGAGCGAAGCGACGAGCATCTTAGGTTAACTTTTGAACTACCGCACGAGCCGAGCGAGCGAGTTGCAGCAGGGGCCGGTGTAAATATTTAAATAGGTAGCGAGGAGCGAAGCGACGAGCATCTTAGGTTAACTTTTGATTTTTGAACTACCGCACGAGCCGAGCGAGCGAAGCGAGCGAGTTGCAGCAGCGGCTGGTGTAAATATTTAAATAGGTAGCGAGGAGCGAAGCGACGAGCGTGTTAGACTAACGTATTTCTGTAATATTGTATACAAGCTGTGCCGCGCGGTTTCACCCGCGTGGCTATGCTCCTGTTGGTCTTAGCGTGATAATATATAGCCTATATTACTCGTGGATAATGTAGCTTTCGAATGGTGAAAGAATTTTTAAAATCGGTCCAGTAGTTTATGAGCCTATTCATTACAATCAATCAAACAAACAAACAAACAAAGTTTTCCTCTTTATAATATTAGTGTAGATAGTAAATTATTTTTTGAAAAATAAGGTCATAAAGAAGTTTCACTTCTTACGTGTGTACTCTAGTACACGCACACATTTTTTTACATAATTTAGCTTATTGACGAAGTTTGTATGGTGATACGTAATAATATATTAGAGAAGTTTTCTGGTCAATTACGTAGATGACTAAATACGGGTGGGTAGTAACCACATAATGTTTGTAAATTATTTTACCCATGTCATGTGTTGTATGACATTATTTATCATTAATAGAGCATCATGTATATTACGTGGGTTTTTACTTTAAAATACTATGCCGTTGTTACTACTGGAAGAAATTTCGATGTAGCTTCAAATAAATGAATACATATTTTGAGCTGTTACTTTTCAGGAGGGTTAAATTATAAAAAGTACTACCAAAGTATCAAAAACTAATTACTATAATAAATTATTAATGAGTATAATTTATCAATACTTAGATACGTGGTTTGTATCCTCTGGCTTATTTTATATTATCATTCAAACAACTATACTTTATTCCCTCTCTACGTTCATACTCTAAATTATTCAATTTTTAAGAAAAATTTCTAAACTTACTTGAATTTATACATATCCTGAAGCATGCGCAAAATCAAACATCCCGCGTACGTTTGCCTCCACATCGGATCGTGTTCATACTTATGTGTATAAACTTCAATATATTGACAATGAAAGAGGGAACTTACATTAAATGTTGAATTTCTAATCATATTTTATCACACGTAAAATAATTAATTTTAAATAACGAAAATATTACAATAAAAATATTCCGCGCCAAAAACTGATTATGAAGACTAAAGAAAGGACCGCGTAAAGACGACTTTTTCAAATTTTGAAAATAGAACGTCTTTAAATGGCTTCATTTTTTCTTTTTTTTTTAACATTGGTGAGTAAAGAGGTTTATGTCGAATGAGGTTATATGCATGTGCTTTTATAACTTTTTTGTTCGCGTGCCATAGCATGTTTTGTTTGTGAAAGCTTAGCTTGTTAAAATAATGGTTTTCAAATATTTGCCGTTTTAATGAGCGGAATGCTTGTTATAATAGGCAGGCGCTACTTCAAAAAATAATATGCCTACACCATGTAACCTATTTTGGAAGTTGTTGTTTTGGAATTTGTAATAATTTCGTGATTCATGATTCATAAATAATTATGGAATTTTTATTTTAAGTGTATGAAGAAACGTAGATAGTATAGAGATAATAGAGATGGTGAATTACTTGTTCATACCGACTTTAAATTTAAAGACAAAAAAATAAAAGAATGTTTGCAAGTAAATGCCATATTTGATTAACATAGTTATTATTTACATTATACCTATAATACTGTTCATTTTAAAGCTGTGTATTGTAAGGAGTCACTTTTGTTATTAAAACCACTGCAACAGGCAGCTGTTTAATTGAAAACTTATACTGAATAGATTATAAAACAGACGTGTCAATATCACAACTTTAATAGTTTTATAAACAAAAATGTATATTTTTATAAATCTTGTTAGTTTGTATAAATAAGACCTGATGTGGTGGTATGATTACAAAAAAATAATATGTAATTTACAGCCTTAATTCTGCTAGCTATGTTGTTTATTAGGGTTTCTCTAAATAAAGCTGTCAAACTTGAATCTCCTCTGGGATGAAAAATAAATTTGATTTGTGGTTAGGTGCGAACTTACTTTGTGCTGCGATAAAGTGTCGTCGAACCAAAAAGACTGTCATTATAAATCGTCAGGATAAGTAACGATATGATTCAACAGCGATTACAATTTTTAAAAGTATTAAATCTAAATGTATAATATTCGCACTTTCTATCAAGACATCTTTTTCGTACGAGTTAATTCAAAAATCTTTAATCGTAAACATACAGAAGGCCATAACATAATTTTAACTGCTTTAATAAACTACGCATGTCGCATCTACAATACCTATTAATCTTTGACCACCCACTATTTTCTCACAATACAGCCTTACTGTTCTGAAGACGGTTAATAAAACTCGTTAACAAAACAATTGTTTCATTAAATGGTACAATTTTGACATGTTTATTACAGTTGTTATCTAAATAACTACACTTTATGAAAATAACTTATACCTTGTTTTGAGCTGAATCGGTATTATAATTATTATCACGACTTCGAGAAATACATTTTTTAACGAACAACCCTAAATAGAAAAAGTAATGTAATCTGGCTAATTAACAGGTTAATGAAATTTTTCTAAAGATTACGAAAAAAAAAATTTTTTTTGTTATTTTACCAAAGACTAAGAAATAAAACTCTTTGTTATTTTATTCATAATTAAAAAGGTTTGAAGTTCATTGGCTTCCAGGTCCATCGAGATTGGTAGCATCTTATTGTTTCTTTTCCGATTTATTTTATAAAAACAAAATATAAAGGAACAGCGATAATAACTTGATCTATTGTTTACAAATCCATTGTTTCATAAACATTGGCTTTTAATTTATAATGAATGAGTGTTAATCTGTAATTATTACTGTATTTTAGCAATATTTATGAAAAATAATGAAAAATTACATCCTTTATTTTTCGCTGTAAAATTGTATTTGTAATGAAACGCCTACGTCTTAATTAAAAAGAATAATGAATATTTAGGGTAAATGAAAAAAAAATACGGATAAAAATATGTCTACTAACAGTCATGTTTAAAAATATAAATAATTTATTATTGGATCAATGACTGTTACTAAACAATAACTTTTTTTGAACTCTTTTGGAATAAAATCTACCCTGCCCGAGTGAATTAAATTGAAATGTTTGTTTTTATATCAAAATAGATATTTCTTTTTTTAAACCGATTTATTAAAAAATGCTTTATTTTACAAAGTAAATAATCTTATAGTACTAAGATATGAGTACGAGAACAATTTCGAATCTTAATTAAAACTAAAAGAGTTAGGTACAATGTTCTTTCTGTATACCAGCTAATCTCCAAAACAGCTTGCATCGAACGATGACATTTACCCTAGCAGATAGGTACTAACTTTTTGGTTTTATGTTAATAAATTGCTTCAACAAAATTTCATGAACAGTCTCTTTCCTCTAGCGCTTTATATAATCTGAACTAAACTCTATCCAACACGTATATCTACAACATTTTCCAATTTGCATTTTCAATACGCTGAACCGCTTCATAACAGATAAGAATATAATATTATAGTTCAATAAAGAAGATTGCGGGTTCTGGAGGAATCGAGAAAATGGATTGAGATACTTTCTCGTTAAATTCCGGATTCTATAGAGCTTGCTGGATAAAAAAGTGATAAAACTACAATTATTTTTGAATTAATTCTGCAAGGAAATAAGTATATTTTATAAATTGAATAATAATTGAAAATAGTCATGAATAAAAGAATAGATATCTTTGACCGTCGAGGTGTAGAAGTATTAAATCTAGCACCCTGACAGGTTTTTTTTATCCTATAGTGAACACCATGTGGTGAAAACGGAAAGGCACGACAGCATGCGGGCAAAAGGATGGCAAACTGTCATTAAAAGTTATCCTACTGTTATAACTCTCATTCAAAGCTTCTAGTATAACTACATTATTGCATGACTATTGATTTTTCTTTACTATAGAAGCTTCAAACGTAAAACCTTAATCGTCTTTCGATAAGCCCTCACGAAAAACAGATGCAAAATCCAGTCAAACTAAACCGGTTCTATCCGGAATAATCCAATTAACGTTTTACCGAACGGCATCGTCAAAGTTAGTGACACTGGAGCACACTGGAGGGCTAATCGCTTTGTAAAAAATCAAAAATACTCGTTAACGTAGCTTCAAAAGCGGCTTGGTGTAATCCATGTAGCTTACGTTATAGTTCATTTAGTTCTTTGAAATGTCAGGATGAAAAAATGCAATTAAAATTTTACATGCACATTTAATAATTTTAGTATTTCAATTTGTTCATAAAAGTCTATGTAGGATATATAATTAACCTATGGCACCTACTATAGATGTTAAATCAAATCATCAGACTTCAATTTGAAGTGGTTCAATTTTTCAACCTCAAAAAATAGACCCGCATCTATTTCTCCGGGATTAGAAATCCATTGCTGAAATTATCAAAGCATATCGTATATTAGCTCTTTACACTTAACGTAGGTAGATTTTCTCAAGTCTAGCCTCCATGGTATATCATTACCACCACAAGCACGAGCTGTTTTAAAATCTCCGATAAATTTTCAATACCATCTAGAAAGTTCCTTTAAAAGTGGAGCAACTTTTGATTGGCTGAACGATGTTTCCTTTAGAAACAGGATCCGGAGACTCTTGCCAACTTGTATTGACTTTATAAGTAGTATATACTTGTAGCAAACTGCAAGCTGTTGATTGAAATTATTGATATTAGTCGACAGATGGCGGGTAAAATGTTCTTAATTTGTTGGTGTGGAGTCGTATTAAGTATGGTCATTGGTCATCAGGCTTTAGAATCGAAGACGGTTTATAAAAAAATAGCATTAATTTCATAAAAAAAAATAAGTCAATAAAGCGTTGAATTAACTGCTGGTGTGCAAGTGCTTTGTTTGTTTATGGACGTTAACTTGGGCAATATTAAATCTTTTGCGCAGTTGGTTACATTGAAAGTAGTGGAAGTATTTGAAGCTAGAAAAAGGCGCATATTCAGTCATAACAAACATTATATCATGACTCATTGGACCATAGTTGAATTAAAAAATAATATTAATGGCACTATATGAATAGTATGAGTGTAATATATAAAATTTAAAGTCCAATGTCCACGTTCTACTAGTCAATAAGCTTGCATAAAGCATTTTAGAAAATGTACAATTAAAATTGAGCCTTTCTTTCTTAACTTTTCTCAACATAAATTAGAGCTATGCATTTATATTGTTCATTAAAACCTACATTTTCGGGAAAGAAAATTAACTACTTCTACATTCATGAACTTGTTTTGGCTTTATAATAGGTAACTGTAGTTTACATTAAAAACTTATAATTACAACACAGAAGGTACACATAATCATTTAGCTACTATTATGTATTCTGTGACATAATATGAATTGGATTTGTATACGAGGAACATAATATCATATTGCAACATGCTTTTTACATTTATAACAGTTTTCCTACAGAAAAGAAAAAATTTATATAAATTTTTGCTTGAATAATAGAATGTACTGTAATAGACACACAACAGGGACACAAAAATCAGTGTCTCAGCATCGCGTTTTACCGCTAAAGCATTGCAATATCTGCTTTGATAACAAAATTTTGTTTAAAAAGTTTATTAATGCAACTGCTGCAACAGTTTCACATACAAGAACAATTTAATCTATTATTCACACAATTTTTCACTTATTAAATTATAATCTATGGACAAATTTTTGATCGCGTCATATCAAATTTGTCACCTATCATTACTGTAATTAAAACAAGTAACCAACCTAAAATTAAATAGCAAACAATGACTGCCCTGGACGATTTGCCCAATGTGACCAGTTTCTTCGGTGTTGATTTAAGAACAGGATCTATGATAGTTGCAGCTTTGGGTATTGTTAGTATTATAGCAAAAAGCGGGTAGGCGAAATTTTCTTCTCATCTTGATATGCTCATTTTAAAGGCAGTTATTTTTCTATAAGATTTTTATTAGCTGAGCTGTTAGTGTATAACTGTATAGATAAGATGAGCATCTGTAAGTCCATACGATAAATCGTTTTTATTTCATCCTGGAAAAACAATCTTTAAAATGGAATAGTGTAGGTGTGTGGTTCTTAAACTGTCACTTGCTTTGATGCAATTCTTTAATGTAGATTGAATTATTTTTATAAAACACATAGGGATGAATAAACTTTACAGATAGTTTCTCCGTAAAGTATAATACAAAATTGGATAGTAGCTATACAGGGTGTAATCGTTAAGTGTGCACAGGCGATTATTCCGTAACTATTGCAGATATCAAAAAACTTTAAACTGATATCGAAAGCCCTTTACCTAATGAGTAAAATGACAATAATAACATTTAAAAAATAAAACAGGAAATATCCAAAAAAGTTACATTAAACACTCCCATACATTGAATTTTCCATACATTTTGTGTTCAAAGCAAATGTTCGGAGTGACATCCTCGTTTTGGAATACCATTGTATTCCACATCGAGCTCTATTAACAGTTTCTAAATGAATTTTTATTAAAATTTGCGAAGTAATTTAACACGTTGCCTGTCCTTGCATTATATATAATGCATTTTTGGCTGCTGCTGTGACGTCCGTGCTTTATCGATAATGCACGAGTCTATTCTTTTTGAATGGGGTTTTGTAGACTGGACGTGATAGCTACGTCTTTAATATTTTGCAGACGTATGAGCAGTGAATTGGGAATAATAAAACACCAATGTCCCGCGAATTTTTTTTTATTGGTTGGTAACATGAATTGGGTTACTGAAAAGCATTATTATTTGAATAAAGTCCACTGGCAATTAGTGAGATTCGTTATAACATTGTAAGCAAAATGGTTTTTTACATGGAATGCACTCGGTTGTAACTTGTGAAGTCTTCTTCCTTGCATCAGTGGCTAAAAAAAAATAAAAAAATAAAAAAAAAAAACGAAAAATTCGAATGATGTTTACCAACGAAAATATTCGTTTAGCGGTAAAAATGACATTTATGACATATGACAATGAAAATTTTGAATGACATTGACAATGATATGAACGAAAAGAAATAATAAGTTCATAAAAATGTATTTATTTGTCTGTGGACATAACAAAAAATTTACATTAAACGTCCGTGCATTTTATGTAATCCATAATGTTCTAGCTACTACGTCTGTGCATTATTTGTAATGCACGGTATTCTAGTGCCACGTCCGTGCATTAAAAATAATGCAATGCTGAAATTCAGTAAAATCAAAAGTTTTATTGAAAATCATTTGTAAATTCTTTGTAAATACATAAAATGAAACAGTTTGGCCGAAAAAAAAAATTGGACGTCACGACAACCTTATCCAAAGTACTCTGGACAGGCAACGTGTTAAGCACAAATTCAAAAAAAGAACCAAAATTTTTCATATTACATGTTTAGGATAGTCATATCTCATACTAAATGTATGGGAGTTATATGTTTGGTGCAAATTTTTTGGATATTTCCCGTTTTATTTTTAAAAAGTTATTATTGTCATTTTACTCATTAGGTAAAGGGCTTTCGATATCAGTTTAAAGTTTTTTGATATCTGCAATAGTTACGGAATAATCGCCTGTGCACACTTAACGATTACACCCTGTATACACCATCCTACAATACGATAAATTGTGCAGCTAACAGTGATTCCACGTCGAAGAAAGATACTTCAAATTCAAATACAATATACTATTGATTTTCAATATAAATCTTCTTTCTAAATGTATATTTTTTTTGTATTTCAGGTTCATCCAATATTCTATGGGTGTTCCTTTTTCATCCCATTAAGCTATCTCCTAGTCACAATCTGGATATTAGTAGCTCTATATTTTGCTGCAAGTGTGGTTTTATTCTGGGGTTTGGCTAAGGTAACACATATTCTTTAATTTTATTTTTTTCGTACTGATATTGAGGTTTTTACCAATACCAAGAATTTAACAAAGAAAAAAAGTTGCAAACGAAACTCTCTGCTTTGAAGTAGATTAATTAAGAATATCAATCTACTTCATATATCACTTCCCGGTAACCGATTGAGCTGAAATTTTGTATACGTATGTAAATTGGATAGCGATGAAATATTATCATGACATAGAGCTGATTTGATGATGGAATCGGAAGGTGGCCATAGGAACTCAGTAATATATTGACTCAACTTTATCGAGTTTGGGCTCGTTTGACTCGTGTTGAAAATGACAATAAAAAGAATTAAATAAAAATAACTTCGTTAAAAACAACCGACTTCAAAAGGTTTGATGTCGGTGCACGGGCTTAATACTAAGTGCTTAGTGTTTGGCACCGACTTCAAACCTATTTAATAAATAGAACATCTAAATAATATGTAGTAATTAATAATATCAAATCTTTTTTATTTTTTACTTTTCCGTTTTTGAAGTCGGTTGTTTTTAACGCAGTTATTTTTATTTATAAACATATCACACTTGTATTTGTGAAATACGCTATAGCGTTATGAATGAAACTTGACTTTGCAAACGTTTTTCATAGAAAGTCTTTTTGATAAAAAGAAATCATTTCTAACATTTCACAAGCGAAATAAAACTTTATTTATGTTTGTATTATGTGCAGTGGAAATGTCTTTAATGGAAAGGTTGCTATCATATTTGTTTAAATCAAAGAGCAACGTTATTTTGTTTATTACGTGGTTTAAACATCAAAGATGGATTTTAAATATTTACTTTATCTTAATGAAGAAGAAAATAATGCTTATTTATAATTACATAAATAAATAAATAAATATTATAGGACATTATTACACAAATCGACCTAGTCCCACAGTAAGCTCAATTAAGGCTTGTGTTGTGGGTACTAGGCGACGATAAATATAATATTTTTATAAATACATATATAGATAACACCCAGACCCAAGAACAAATAATTGAGTTCATCACACAAATATTTGCCCTGACCGGGGATCGAACCCGGGACCGTCGGCTCAGTAGGCAGTTACTTTACCACTGCGCCAACCGCGTCGTCATAATTGACAACATTTCATTTTTTATAAGGCCATGAAAGAAAAAAACCGTTTCTTTATTTTGCTCTTGCGATTACAGAAAAACATTATTTCATTTTTTAATCGCATATTTTAAGAGAAATTAAATAAAAACGATAAATGTGTTGATGACGTCATACATACGGAGGAATAAAAATGCGCCTTAGCCTAATTTAAAAAAAGTTAAAAAAAAAACTATCACTGACATTTACAGGGTATGGCATGTGTCAAATTTCTTATAATGTTATTTTTGTGAATTATTCATGTCAACAAACTTTTAAATCGTGTTAGTGTGTTTTGGTTTTCTAATTTAATCTCATTAGCGTGATGTTTGTTTGATTGGAGTTGGACCAATTCATTTATATTATTCAAATAGTGCCTATAGTGTTCATAATTTTCTTGTAATAAAAGACTTTGTTTACTTACTAAAAGTTGTATTTATTTAACACTTTCCAACGTTTTTGGGATAGTATATTTGTTTCCCAGAAATTTTCAGCACCCCTTAACAAATCCTGCATAAAGTCATCATCATCAGTACTTGTGAATAAGTTTCTTTTGTTTAAAATTTGGATCAGCAAATAACAAATAACAATATTTTCAAAGCTTGACGAATCAAAGTGACAAATGTGCCAAAATGTCAACTGTCAAGATTTTTTTTTTAATTTAAACTAGGTATGTGGCAAAGGAAAAAATGTATTCCTCCGTATGTATGACGTCATTTGGCGCTTACGACATTTTAGAATGAGATGATTTTAAAACTCAAAAAGATGAATGAAAACTTCGATATTTAGAAAAAGCAAAAAATATGTGTATCATAATTTTTGATCTAGTTTTCATTAAAATAAAAAAATAAGTAGCTTAAAATTTTGAAATGTCAATTACTTAAAATATTGATAGATAGAGCCAAAAATTATTGAACCAGAACTAATTCAAGAAACTTACTAGATCATTACTGTATATTATTATATCGTCCGTCCTGTGATCTTATGTAGTAGATTCTTTTTAATTATACTTATAAACACAGTTATAAACATCTCAAATATTAACCACTGTCACTGTTAAATCTTAAGTTCAAGATCAATAGATGGCGCCACACGTCATTACAACTAACTTCAACCCATTTCAGGATGACACCATCCTCTGTGCTTTATGGATCTGGTATGCAGTAATCTTCGTAGTGGTGATGCTGATGATGATGATGCTTCTGGCGCTCGTCTTCACGTCTAGGAAGCAGAGGAATCGGGTGGTTATCGTTATATTGGGCATGCTGTGGTATATATGTTAGTACCCTTACATAATTTGGTTAAAATCCTGTGAAGTATTTAAGTTCTATGTGATGTGAATAAATAAATAAAAAGTAGGTAATAGATGCTCAAGGAAAATGTACAGTGTAAACCTTACCTAATAATAGTCTATACACAAGTAAATGTGTACAAGTAAATTAATTTAAATTTTTATTAAAATGTACCTAAATGAAAAATGTGATCTTAAAAAATGGCCGCCCCGTTTTGTCAATTTGTGACATTCTCAATCGGTTATGTTCTATTTTAAACTATTTAGGGCCGATTTTTCAATGCTTGGATAAAACTTATTCGTCGAATAATGTATAAAACTACCATTTTAAAAACGTATTCTAAATGCCCGTATTTGACAGTTTACGTGACATTTTAATATTATCGTGTTATACTTTATTGGACGGATAAGTTTTATCGTGGTTTTATCCAAGCATTGAAAAATCGGCCCTTAGAAAAATAATTGTAATTATATTACACAAAATATATTTGTACCAATTTATAGAAGTTGGCATGAAAAATAAAGATTTAACTTCGATCTAGTCTTCAGGATATTTTAAAGAAAGTGGCTGCATTTAATCATACTTACTTCTCCTCACCAAATCCAAAGTACTAATGCCAAATAACTAAGAAATCACCAATTTGTAAATCGCGGTTTCGAACATTCAATATTACTGTTTTAAATTTATATTATTTTAATGTTTGTGACATAAGGTTTCTTTTCCAGTGACAATATATTTTATACTAGTGGTGAATAGTCATCGAAAGCATTTGCAAGGTTCGAGCTCATCTGGCGACGATACTGTTGATTAAGATACGTGAAATAATCTTGTACTGTATTTATTATATTATTTTCTATAATATATGTGTTTTATTTACACCAGAATTGAGTAGGTTTTAAGAAAGCTCCTTCAAAATTTGTGAATTATCGTTTCGGAGAAAACTGCTACAAGCACATAATATTATAATGTTCAAAGTAATGCCTTAAGATAGTAGCAGATAAATATATATATATAATGCATAGGTAGGTAAGTTAACTATCGAACATGTTCTGATATTTTCTGCTCAAAGAATTTGTAATTAACTCAATCTGAAAGCTGTCCATCTGTAAGAAAGTGTTGCGAGGTCGCGAAAAATTGTGCAACCTTGTGCTGAAGTCTCTGTTTAGGTTGCACAGATAAGTAACCAAAAAGTTGAAATGTTAACAATACACATTGACCCAAGCCTATGCAATAGCGTACATACTCTGATATTTTACGGCCATTACCATAAAATAATATTAATCATGAAGAAATATTACCCTCGTATAATGAAAGCAAAATATCTGGAAAATTTATGCGCAAAATATCTGGAAAATATATTGGCTTTTTAAATTATTTTTAATCGTTTCTGCTGTCTCGATTCTATCTATAGTTCCTTTTTAAAATGCTAAATGGTTTTTGTCTTGTAATCACGAAAAGTTATAATATTATTTCTAACTCAATATCTTATTATTTTCAGTTGTATAACGTTCGAAATAAAACATCATTTGAAAGGAATTAAAATTTATTAGAACTTCCCTTTAATTTGAGGATAAATTTATATTTGGATTTTTGTCCTTTTCTCTCAGCTCTAACCAATATCCATATCCAACTAAGACAATGTACCATAATATACCTGGAATATGAATAATATAGTTTTATATGATTTTTTAATTACTAAAAAGGTAGTGAATACAGATTTAATAATGAAGATTTTGTTGAAAATGTTTATTACTACATTCGATCCTTATTGCAAAATATTGTAGGTAACTGTTTTGGAAAAATTCCTATTCATGCTGTGCCTATATAGCGCACATATAATGTGGATTTATAGAAACATACAATTATATAATTTAAACAAGAATTAAATTTCTTAATACTAACAGACAGCAATGATCCCAAAGATAAACGAAAGAACCCAAGCGATGAAGTTAACTTGAGTACTGTACATGCAAATCAAAATTATTAGAAGCACGAATGTTTGGGCCAGCCACATTGCAGTTATTACACTCCAACATAACACCACTGATGATTTTTCCTGAAAAATGATTATATGAGTAGTTAATGGCGGATAAAAGATATTTATAAAGAAATAAAAGAATAGGAACACTTTAATTTAACTTACGTAACCAAATTAAACTATTTAATAACTAATTGGTTACATGAATTCATTTATTACAAGTTTTAGGTAATTTTCATAAACTGCATCATTATACATTCAGTGCAATGAATTGAAACATTTTTTGTAATAAGTGTAATATAACTGATTTTATAATAAACACGTGCATGACAAAATTTTCTATCATTAAGTCACACTTGATGACACTCGACCAATGCATTTTAAACCTTCTAAAAATAGAAGTCACGATAATTACAAATAGGATCAAAATGAATTACCTCATGAATACCCCACAAGAACCACACATGGATGGCCAACATAAAGGCACAATAAACAATGCCAGTGACGCTAAAACTATACGCATTCCTCCAGACATACCGCGAGCACACGTCGCAGTCTTTGATAGTCATCACTTGGACGAATAATGCAAGACCACATGATGCTGTGACACACTGAAAGTATTATGTAGTACTAACTAATATTATAAACTGAAGAGTTTGTTTGTTTGTTTGTTTGAACGTGCTAATCTCCGGAACTACTGGTCCGATTTGAAAAATTCTTTCGGTGTTAGATAGCCCATTCATCGAGGAAGGCTATAGGCTATTTATGAGCACGCTAAGCCCAACAGGATCAGAGCCACGCGGCTGAAACCGCGGAGCACAGCTAGTGTAGTATAAACTTTATTAATAATTATTTAATGAAAGAAGAAATCAGATATAGAGCTAATCATATGGGAAGTATTAGCGTGTTTTTCCACCAATAATGTCAATTCACACCGCACATTTTCCTCGCACAGCTTTGATGGAAACCCTCACACTCACAGCACAGCTAGACATCCTAGTACACATTTCTCTCGCACAATATTTGTGGAAAAGCACCCTTATGCTTTTCATAGCTTTGCTTGCAGTTTGAAACTATTTGGTCGCCTATATACAATGTAATTTAAAATAATAACATTCAATAAAAACTCTATAAAAATAATATGTTGAACAGCATGTTTGTGATAAACTGAACTGCTATTTACTGCCCCTGGGTTTATTTTGTATAAAACTAATGAACGTTATTTAATTTATTTCGGGACTTTTAGAATTTTAATAATACATTATACAATAAAAGCTAAGTGAACTTTAGACAAGAAAGATAATAATGCAAAATTCAACCGTGTCGAAAGTTCATTTAATATTGGACTTTGAGATATTTCAGGAATTTCAATAAAAAGGGACAAATAAAATGTTAATCATAAAAGCATATTTTATGCGCGTGACTTCGATCCGTGATTCCCTGATGTTAAAATTATACCACAGTGTGATATTAGTGAAGTGAAACTTCTTTAGGCGCGTTGAGAGTAAAAATTCAAGGTAGCTTCATGGCAATACCGTCACGTCGCGTCGTGGAGTAAGTTCTATTCGTAGGTATGCTATGTTTTGTGTTTTTAGTATTTAGGATCGGAGTGTCTCATAATAGGCATGACGACAGTATCAATAAATGATCGAATTAGTGTTTTTAAGGGAAAATATATAATAAATAAATTGAAAATAGTGACTTAGAAATATTTAAAACATTAAGATTTTTGAGATTTTCAATAAAATAAAACATTGAAATTCTGCAGTCGGCCAGGCCAGTTTTGGCTGAAACACGCGTGACGTCACGCTTAGGTAAACAACTTCACGTCAGGTGTGTTTTGTAATTTTCGTTGCTAAGATTATGTTGAGAAGACTATAGAGTGACGTCACGCCTACGCCATGATACCTGCGAGCTGTTTTAGCACAGTTGATAAATATTTTTTGAAAAATGGCTTTTATCTTCGTTAAATTTAAGTATATTACCGAAATAAAGGGTTTTTCTTGTATAGTAAACGTATGCGCACATTATGGAAGAGGATTTCAAAATCTTTCGTCATGCCTATTGTAAATATGAAGACGTGGTCAATTCTTTCCCAAATAGTAAGTTCCAGTAAAACTTCCTACAACAATCGCTTGGCGGATTTTAAAATAATTTCTTTATCGATGCTTTATTTCATTTGAATTTATTAATAACTTATTCAGTTTACTTCCGTCTTTATTTTCTGTATGACACCGAAACTCTTGAGAACAAGTTTAGAGGACTATTATCAGATTCGTGACCGACTTACCAAAGTTTCTATGAAGAGAACTCAAAAGCATTCAAAGCGAAGTTAATTTGACACGAATATATTAAATTTGAAATTTAAGGAAATATAATATTCAGAGAAACTTGTACGTAAATATGAATGAATGCTTTATTTTTATGAACATTTATAAAATTATTTGAAATGTCATTATAATACAGGTAACCGTTACAAATAAAACGAATTTGCGTATTACCGATTCTCAGAAAAAATCTTCATTCATGTTATTTTTACGACTATGTTATAAAATAAAAATATCCGTAAACCAAACACATTTCTTCGTATTTAAAATAAATATTTTGTAATAACAAATAACACGACAGATCTTAAAGGTATTATTACTGGATATAATGTATAATCTTTATTTATATTATATGTTATAAAACTTAACTTATTAAACATTTCAACCGCGGCTTCGCCCACTTTGTCTAAAACTTAACAAATTGAAATGATACATATACTTAGTATATTATAGAGGGAAAAACACATTGTATTGTAATAATCCCTAATAGCTGCTGTACACGGGTAGAGTAAACGGTAGAGTGAACTAACATAATACTCTACCAATACTCAGTACTCTAACAGTTTTAGTAGAGTATGGGCGGCCGTACATGGACCGCTTCAAGCAGTTGAGACCGACAGCTTGAAGCGGCGACCGCGCGGTGAACTATAGATATTCGTTCACTGCCATACACGGACTGCTCGAGCAGTCGCGACCGCTTCAAGCCGTCAACTGCGCGGTTTGTAGCGACAGCTCGAGCAGTCAACGACCGACCGCTCGAGCAGTCCGTGTACGTCGCTCAGCCATTAACTGATCGAGCAGTCCGTGTACGGCCGCGCTAACTGTCATACTGCCACGGTGCTAGCCGCTCTACTCTACTAAATTTTAGTAGATACTCTACCAATGGAGTCTACATTAGTATAGTAAGTAGGATAGTTAGTACTCTACCGCTCTACTCTACCGTTTACTTTACACGTGTACAGCGGCCATAAAGTAAACACCTCAAATTCTACGAAGCAATAATCAGTTCTACTATGAAATATCTAAGACAAACTATCTGTACTTACAATTAAAATAATTCCACCACACGTAGCACCTAAACTGAGAGGATAACGACACAAGAATTTCTTTGGGGCTAATAACTTTAACATTTTTATATTCCAACAGATATATACTATGACAATAAGGCCAACTAGATTATAATCGACTCACTAAACGAAATCAAACATTCATGGCAATCATTATTTTCAAACGACTTAAAAAGCAGCAGGTTCTCAATTCGACTGTATTTTTTTTGTTTTGGGTTTGTTACCTCAAAACTTTCGACCGGGTGAATCGATTTTGATGATTATTTTTTTATTTTAAAGGTGCCTTCCGTGGGGACCTATGTAAGCTTGGTATATTGCCAGCAAATTGTAAGCGGTTTTGATTTTCGTTAAAAAATTACATTAATCGCGTGTCATTTGAAATTAAAATTCGAAGTATTCTAGTTCTAAACTAACAACTTATAATGCAAGTTTAGTAAATTTACCTATAGGTATAGATAACTGGAAGGCATTTAAGTTTAGTGTTTGGATTCTGAGAACAATCAATATTGTTTATCTTTTCGTAGCTTAGTTATTCAGCATAAACCATACAGACAAATCAATTTCAGCATATTGTTTTTGATCAAGGTTGTTATTTAAATTATATTTTTTTTTATTTTGTTTGTTTGTCCCGGCTCTGCACGTTTTTTCCCATGAAAACATAATATTATGTAGAGTCACTCAATAAAGAAGTTGTTAAATTTTTAATGATATAAAATAGTATATAATCGATCCAGAAATTTGTAAGTCAAAACGTAACATACTAAATTGAAAATACATGATCAAATCTGCTATAATATTACTTGAGATTATTAAGCTACCTATATTCATTCTATAAATTTATAAATTCTATTATTAAATTGTATCTTTCATTAGTAAGCTTATATTGTAATATTATAAGCCCAAGTATTGCCCTTGAAAATATATTTATCATAATTTGTATACTTCTGCCACGTGTACCAAATAAAATGAAAAATACATACCAAAAGTATAGCGATAAAAGTCCCACCAACTTTGCGATACAGATAACACTTTTCAAGGGAAATAAAAAGGAAAATGAACATTAACTTTTCTTGCAAAATTTCGCCTGTAAATAAGTTGATTTGCGAAATATTTACGACTTTATATAAGTGCTTCTGTCAAATTCGGTTCCAAGTTGTGACTTTGAATTTTTTTGTCTTTAAAATGGCAAATTTTATGAAATATAATGAGTTTTAGTTCAGGATCCATCGCCCATTTTTGCACTTGATTACTATCAAGCTAATTTTCCGTGAGTAGCTTTATTTTGATGAGACGCCCAATAATTTCCTGTACGAAACTCTCGATTGTGGTAGCTTACAGAGGTAACAAGGATAAAATGTGTGATTTGATGGTTCTCAAATATTTATTACTAACTGAATTTTTTTTGTTCAATCTCAAGATAATTATCTAAATTATTCAAAAAATATTTGTCCTACAAAATCTATGGTTTGATCAAAGAGTCCCCTCTTTCCAATGTGTATCGATAACGAGGTCATCATAAATGATTACTAACCAGCTGATTTTTTTGTTTTCACTTAGTTAATATTTATATAATTCAACAGACATATTTTCCTACAAATTGCGTAATAAATATTTGAGAACCATCAAATCAACACATTTTATCCTTGTTACCTCTGTTAGCTACCACAATCGAGACTTTCGTACAGGAAATTATTGGGCGTCTCATCAAAATAAAGCTACTCACGGAAAATTAGCTTGATAGTAATCACGTGCAAAAACGGGCGAAGGATCCTGGACTATTTTGAGAAAAGCTTCGGTATTTGTATGTTTGGGTAAATACTTTCTGAGAATCATTTTCCCAGTTTGAGCGAGTTTGAAACATTTAGAAATTAAAGACTCTTATCGGAATTAAATGAATCTTCATTGTATTATTTAAACGACATTTTGAACAATATTATGAGTGGTGGTTTCAAAGAATTAAAAGTAAAAGACACGCCAAATCGTATTTACTAGAAAAAATGTACCAGAATCTTTTCTAATCTTTTCTAAATAAATTAATATCGACTAATACAGCCATTTGACCGCCTCCTTGGTACAGTGGTTGACGCGTGAGCGTAGAACTGAGGGGCCTGGGTTCGTTCGTTCGTTTTTCACATAAAAACATCATAAATATATTCTAGTTCTGTGATTCTAGTCATTACAACCGAATTGAACCACCAATATCTTATATAATATCTGTTTATTTCAACCACTACCAGCTGCTCCCAAGCCAAAAGGTGACGAGGATCCTGTAGTTAAGTAGTACACGCCAGGGCTGCCACTTTCAGAGTTAAATCCCATATAAGCGACTTCGTTCTTCATGCAACGACCGCTTTGAAATGTCGTCCAGTTTTCACATTTTCTTGCTGTAAATATTGGTACGTAAATTAGCTGTAAATTATCATACTATAATTGTAAATTGTAAATTAGTTGTAGTACCAAAATTGATGGCTTAGTTTTAAGCAGGTCAATTATTATCTGTTTCTATTTCTAAGTGAGCGATAATCTCATGATGCATAGTCCTTGGCTATGCATCATGAGATTATCGCTCACTTTTCTTTTTACTATTATTTAGAAATTTACAATAGATATTGATGAATCTTCCTAGAAGCACATAACATACACTCAGCTCAAACGCCGAGTTTATTCAAAAGCAAGTCATATTAACATATTCCGAACTATAAAGTGCAAACATTACCTGGAAAGCGTTCAGGAGAATTGATAGACTCCGCATACAACTCCCACGCCCGACTGTGCTCGCAAATTGGCAAAATGCAGCCCAGCTGCATTGCCCCACTGTTAGGAAAGAAGTCTTTGTGACCTGTATGGAATATAAAATAAAATAGAATTACATGTCTAAAAATATCTAATTCGTAATTGTATAAATCGCCTATAATTACAGGATCTACATGATCATGGTGCATATTATAAGGGCTATCATTTTAAATATTCGTGTAATAAAAATAAATATGTGTGCATACAATTATGTTTCCTAAGGCCATTCTCCCATTGCGATACGCACAGGCGATTCAAGTATCCTGCAAGTCTCGGAGACTAGTCGCCGCGGAATATCTCACATACATTGTACCGATAGCGTAGTGTGCGAGCCTACATACAAATGTAGGTATGTGAGATACTCCGCGGCGACTAGTCTCCGAGACTTGCAGGATACTAGAATCTCCTGTGCGTATCGTAATGGGAGAATGGCCTAAGTGCTCGTTTGTCAGCTTAAGTATGCAATAATGCAAAATATACATATTATATTGTTTAATAATTTAAATACCGTATTTATTATGTCACATGTATTATATTTTAATCACTTTGAACGTCTATGAAACCAAATTTACCAACAGCTTCTCTAATTCCGAGCATGCCAGCATTTGTATGTATAACATCAACATAATCAGCATCAGACGGGTCCAATCTATCATCCAGACTGACGTTACTAAAGCAGGGTCCTGCTGGATCCAGTCCTGATATCCTGCCAATGCGCTGACCAGTGTCTTGTTGGACCTTTTGACCAGCTGCTCCAGCAATATGGGCACCAAGGGAGTGACCGATTAGAAGTATTTTTGACGGGTTCTGACCACCTGGAATAATGAAATGATTATATTCAGTTAGGTACTTTAGTAGGTCCTTTAACATACTTCGATAGTTTCCTAATAAATGGATAGATATGGAAAAGAACTTCATATTATAACTTTGTCAAAATCGGTGTAAAGCTACATTTTTTATGAAATTTGTTGCACAATAACAGCATAGCTTGTCCCGTATCTTCGTAAAAATCACGTAAACAAAGAATTTTATATTTTTTTTATCTTTATAAAATTAGAACAGCTAATTCATGCATGCTTAAATATGCCTTGCATGTCTCGTTGGATGTTGATAATTTAAAATAGAAAATACAAACGTTATTAAAAACCTAGTTCGTTAATCTCAGTCTGAATATAACGGTAGGTAATGATAACTAAACTAAATTTTAGCGTCGTAAATAGTTAGGAAGTTTAAACTTTCGTACTCTGGGCTACCAGTTTTCACTGTTCCTGTGGGAATTCCAGAAATACATCTACTTTCCTAGTTTAACTTATGCCTTTGATGTTGTTCGTCGAGTACTGATATACTACGGAGATAACAGCAACGGCGAGTATTTTAAAAGTAAATTAGAAAAGCTAATTACTTCGGAAAGACCAATTTAAATAAAATGAAGACCTTCAAAAAGAAAAAATAATTTTTCGACACTGACTGATTCGATTCGAAACTGATTCGTTGGCTATATATCTTGTATTTTATCATGCATTCATGCAGTCATCAATGTTTAATAAATACTTTTATATAGGACTCCTACTGTATTTAACTTGCATGCCAAGTTTAATATTTCTGTGCCTTCCATACTAACCAAGGATCACTAACCTCCAAATATTCTTATTCGTCTAAGAAATCAAATACTCACGTCTTATGACATCACTCAATAAGCTTCCCAGCCGCTCTCCCATAAAACGCACATACGTAGATGATGTTATATACTCCAGGCCTATAACATTCCTTCCATCTAACGCAAATACTTTTAAATTGGTCGCTTTTAACAATTCTGGGGCAATAGCTTGTACCATCACTCCTTCTGAATTCTCTAAATATCCATGAATTATTATAGCAATAGTATCTGTCGTCATCATACGTTTTAACCTGTTCGTAAAATTGTATTTGGTGTTACCATTCTTGGTGATTCTGTCTATGTTCAGTTTCTCCCTAAATATGGTCAGGTTGGTTCCTTGCATCTGCTCGTATGTTAGGCCGAAATAACTTTTCAATACTTCACCTGAAAGTTAAAGAATTGGTGTTAAATTCGTTTTATATTCGAAGTTGTATATTTTAATTGGGTTTCATGAACTAATCAATTTTTATAATAATTTCACAAAAGTATTTCGTTCATAGTACGTTTATTGGTTTTCTTCTCTTTTTTAATTTATAATGTAATAGCTGTGCTCCGCGGGTTTACCCGCAGTGCTCCGCTCCTGTTGGTCTTAGCGAGATGATATATAGCCTATAGCTTTCCTCGATAAATGGGCTATTTAACACCGAAATAATTTTTCAACTCGGACCAGTAGTTCCTGAAATAAGCGCGTTCAAACAAACAAACAAACTCTTCAGCTTTATAATATTCGTATAGATCTACAGATGTTAATAAGGGATAATAAAAGCAACAACACAGAAACCTTATTTTGAACTCTAATAAAATAAGTCACATTACACGATTTTCACACACGAAGATGGAAAATCATTTTTGTAAGCTTTAAATCTAGGATTAATGCCGGGAGCACAAAGTAGATTTCCGATTGAATAATGTATTCTTGGAAGTTGGAACCCAAACGTATATTTATGTAAAAATAAGGCACGTCTGATTCTCGTCAAAATTCATGTACCGTACGAAAGATATTTGATATTTGCTGTTCATATCTTCGAGATAGCCATAAATATGGTGTGACCATAGAGTAGTTTATGGTTTTGCTTCAAGATGTTATAATATCAAGGATTGCATTTGGAATTTTGATTTATTCAACTGGTAGATCAATTTAATAAGAAGTACTTGGCATTTCCACTGGCTTATTGACCGACATTATAAAATTTGAGGCATTTTTTGATTGTAGAGATATTCCGATTAAAAATACAATTATTTTCGATACATTTTTACTAGCCCTGTGATCCGAAGCTCTCATAAAGAAATATTTTATAAGCTGTTGTGTGGAGAATCTTAATAAAAACTTACATTTATCAGAACCAGCTGCAAAAATAGGTTGTATAGCTGGTTTAGCAGCTTCTAGCATAGAACTAAAGCTAAATTTGGCGGGAGCTTGGTTGATGTGGACTGTGTGTACGCCGATTATCAGGAACTTGTATATTTGTAGAATTTTGAAATGTACTGAAATTAAAAGTAGAATGAAAATCATTTCTGTGTATGCTCGAGGAGGAGTTGTCATATTATTATTCTGAAACGGCTTGAATGATTTTTATGGTATTTTATATGTGGGTATATTCAGAATCATGAGGTTGTAAAATACTTATAATTCTCCTAAATGACAAGAAATTGGCAGTGCAACAAGTCTCATGTAATGAGGTGACCAAGGATTATACAGTATACTATCTATGTAATCTTCTTATAGATAAGATACCTTAAGGCTATTTAGTTCAATATATTTACAATATTTCATCTAATTTGAAGAATTTATTGAAATCTGATGACATTCACTTTGTATTAAATTGACTAAAGCGTAGGAGGAGCTAAGAGAATTTGTTAGTAAATCGTTCAATCATATTTAACCCGATGGGCAATACAAACCCTCGGTTTTTGGGACAACTTCGTAATTGTCTAGATGCTTCGATTAACTTGTATCTAACGTGAGTTTTACATCCACAATATTGGAAAATATTGAGTTATTAATAATTATTCTGCTCTTCCAGGAAGTTTAAAATTATGTTATGCTAGCTTTCCGCCCGCGGCTTCGCCCTCGTAGTCAAATAAAAACTTGCATAGTTCCCATTCCCGTAGGATTTCCGTGATAGGACTTATCCTATGTCCTTTCTCAGGTCTCAAGCTATCTCTGTACCAAATTTCATCCTAATCGGTTTAGTGGTTGGGTTTGAGTCTGATAGTCAATAAGAGACCAATAAAAGACCTTTCAATCAAAGCAAACTTACACTATATTATGTGAAATAATTTCATAATCAAATTGGTCTTCTGTCCAAATTCCACTACTCATAACCGCTGTTATTTGCAACGGAAATTAATATTAAAACAAACAACTTATATAAACTTACGTGACATTTCAAAACACTTTTAACCGAGCCACACTGATCCTCTGTTATTAGCTTACTCACGCCCATGCGAATAAAAATACATACATAAACTCTGGCCTTCAGAACTATTGCGAAATAATATAATTAAGAACAAGGGTACCATGACACCGTTTAGCCTATGGGATTTGTTAATACAATATATTACTTATTCATTGGTAAAGTAAACAGTTATAAAATAGGTACAATTATTACTTAACCACTTTTAAACGAGATTTATTTGGTATGTTTCTTTTTCCAGACTTCAATTTGTTTTTCTTTTGATCACAATGGCTGTAAAGTTATCCAGTGAAGAACTTGATGAAGAACTGGTTGGAATTGAATAATGTTTATTACGCTGACAGGTCATTAATTCAAGAAGGTCATAGGCTACATAGAATAACACTACGACCAATCTAACCGTAACATTAATGAAAACTGTTGCAAAAACAAGACAAATTCTTTTGTTCTTAATTAAATTAGGTGGGTCAACTAGTATATCCAGTCAGTGAAATAAAGGCAATCAAAATTATCTTCAAAGGCACTTACTTGTGTACTAGCCAGCCAGTCAAAAGAGGCAACTAAAAGTTTCAATTCCACTAAATTTAGTCTCAAAATTGTCCATAGTTCAAAGTTTCAGAATTCGTCGTCAAACAACAAGCGATTTGTATCTCGCACAGCTATTAGTTCCGCATCATATTGTTGTAGCCTGCGCAATCATGTTACAATATCGTGTACAATACAAATTGTATGTCTATTTGAAGGTTTATTTATTTTATTCATTGGGACGAACGATATCTCGTAAAACTCCGTTATGACAAGTTATTATAGTTTAGGAATCCAATTTTAATCGGGTGCAATTGTCATGTTAAGAATGTTTGTTACATTTGAACATAGCACACTTTTTGTGAACTCTTTTCGAGTGCATTTATCAATTAAAAAGTTACAAATAATATTCTTGTAAAAGTAAAGAATAGTTTGAAAACTTTATTTTAAATGTTATTTAATAAACTTACTGTTGTTGTTCTATGCGTGACCCTTACCGCTCCGTTGCTTCTGGAAAATTCTATACTATAACACTATCAAAATATGTCATGATCTCTATTTATAAAGCATCGAAATAAATATTAACAAGCATGCCTCTGAAAATTATAAATTCCCAAATTTTTTCTACGTGTGGAAAAATTCGATATGAAATTTCGTAGAAATATTTTTCGCGCAGATGTTACAAATATTTTACAGCGAGCATTCTCAGTAGCTATGATTTGAGTGGATAATATAAATTTCATTGATAATGGTACTAATACTCCATAATTATATTAATCTACCTAATATGCACATAGGTTTACCTAGCCTATGTATAAATTATATAGATTATTATGAATTTAGAACAGATAACCAACTGATTAAACCGAACCGATTAACTTTCGTTTATAAAGATTTTCTTCACCGTTATCGATAATTAAAAAAAATATTCTCACTGATTTGTCGAAATATCACTTGCCTTATCTATTAATAATGTTTTAAATATAAAGTGGAAAAAATCCAATTAATCTTAAAAAAAAAAACGTCTACACAAAACAAGAACCTTTCAGTCCAGGATACTGCATCAATCAGGTCTTCTAGAAAATACTGGTTATTTATGCTAAGAGCAAACGCAGACGCATGATTCACGCCGCCCATAAGCATCCACTTGATTGTTGCTGTCCTCAAAAAGTAAGGTTGTTTTTAAATTAGCCCTTATCACGCGACCAATCAAAATCTAGATTAACATATCATTATCCTATTGTCATTGCATTTTGTTAATTCGATAATTGTAATAGCAATGAAGCTATCTATCATTTTGATTGGTTTCATCAATTATTGTGTTCATTCCTTTGAAATCGTGTAAATATTTTCTTTTTTTTGTAAATTCAATACTAGGTATAATTTAGTGATAGAGCTCAAATATTTAAATCTTTAGTAACTTTATTCTTTCAATAGACAATATAAGTTGTTTTGAGTAAACTAGTGTGTTCAAAATGTTTATATATTTTAATATGAGTATAGTATGCAGTATTTTAATTTAATATTAATTTTACTCCCTTAGCTTTTCATAATGATGACTGAAGGAGACATTTTTACGAAGTTATGCTACTAATTGACGTATGGCGGGAAGAAAAGCAATAAATCAAATTATTTGTAAACGTGGAAAGTTATTTTTCTTTTAAAATTGATTTGAAGAAAAAGTACGGTCTTTTTTATTCAAAGGTAAGATTCACAGAAATACAAATTGCTCACAAAGGTATCTTTCTCAGAAACAATATAGCTATTTATTGGTTTACAGAATGTTCAGAATCGATTTAGTAGTTTTCAAATTACACAGTACAAAAAACTTTTAAACTTACAATTAATTGAAACTATAATAAAAACCTTACTACATTTAACCGTACCGTACTACATCTATACTTGTGATATTATAAAGCTGAAGAGTTTGTTTGTTTGAACACGCTCATCTCAGGAACTACTGGTACGATTTGAAAAATTATTTCGGTGTTAGATATCCCATTTATCGAGGAAGGCTATTTAACATCACGCTAAGAGCAGCAGGAGCGATAGAAGCCACAAGCCAAAAGATTTTGCAATATTCTTATCATATTGATGATGATTACATCAATTGTTTCTAGATAGGTAATTTATAAATAGTAGAACATAAAGGTAAATTTTCTTTATATTATAACAGAATCCGGTTTATCGTCTCCATTTACGACATTTTTTTGCAAGATTATGACCAATAAATAAAGTGATTACCAATTTAACGAATTTTCCCTTTTTTCCTTATTTGGATATTCTAATTCTTTTACGCCGTTTTTCCTAGAAACTTTTGTCTTTGATTTAAATGTCGTGATATTTTTCCTAGAAAAAATTTCGGATCTGTTTAATCGTGGAACTTTTGTATTGTAATAGATATTTTAAAATTAAAACTTAATCTTTATTTTGTTAGTAAAAAAAAAGGTATTTGTAGTTTTTTTACCGTCGAATCATACTTACTTTTTAATATCCACAAGAATACCTCCCGTCAATTTGTTATGAGGCTTGTATAATGTACTAGATTTCCGCCCCAGGCTTCGCCCGCGTTTTCTTAGGAACGTGCCTGTGCGATTTCCGGGATGCCTATGTCTTACTCTGTGACTTCAGCTACCTACATTCCAAATTTCATTGTAATCGGTTCAGTAGTTTTTTCGTGAAAGAGTAACAAACATCCATACTCACAAAATTTCGGATTTAAAATATTAAGTAGGATGTAAAGGATACAGCCATTTTACTAAAAGTATTACGTGGGAACCCTGACTAGTGCAATAAAGTATCATTTACAAATTATATTCATGTTTGATTGGCTTACTAATTTTATCGTTTATCAGCTTTGAGTTTATTATTTAAATGCTTGTGGTTTTCAAATCAAACGCAGTTTTCAGTGATCTAAAAGTAGTACGGAAAATTTAGATTTTATTCAAAATATTTGTCATCTGAAAATATTTAAGGCTTCTTCAATATTTTGCACTTGTTTAATTTACTTGTGAACAAAATATTTATTTTAATAATAATTATTGATCATATCTTAGATATAGTATAGGTGTATATATAGGTGTTGTAGCATTAACTATCTATAGAGAAGACATAATAATATCAGATATTATTTACGTCTAAAACAAAATATTTTAATAAATTTGAAAATGTGTAATATAAATGAAAAGATGGATCATATCGTGTTCAAATTAAATGGAATAGAGCATAAAGGTAAATATTAATTGAAATAGTTTGAATTTTATATGAGGTGATTTCTATTTCAGACCCAGACGTAAAGCCAACATTTCATATTAGTCTTTTCAAAGTTGTGGAAAATTTGTTAAAGTTTAGTGAACCATTTCGTATAAGGCCAAGGCCGCACTACGGCTTAACTGCCGCGGATTTGTTTTTGTGATTAGCAAACTAATACATAGAGCCTTACTTACGATTTTTACCCGCAACTGATTTTAAAACCGCGTAAACTCAAAATCATTTATTCAATTAGACTTCTTCTAGAAGCACTTTTGTATCGTCATAACATATTTTTAACATTTACCACCGATTCAGAAAGCAGTATCTATGGAGAAGAACCGGCAAGAAACTTCGTATTATTGCAAATGCTGTTGCATTAAATTTTCATAGAACTCGGTTTATATATTAATATCGGAATATTGACGGGCGGCATACACTGTTTAAAGCAGTGTTTGAATCGGTTTTGCGGTTATATCGTGTAACGCGCAGGAAAAGCCTGTGGCTTTAGCCGTAGCCCGTAGGGCCTTTTTTTAATTATCTACATCAGATGATAATGTTTTCTCGTTAATAAAACGAAAGAAAGATGATCAAAGAATTATAAATTTTTAATGAAAAGGCAAAATTAAAACGCATTATACTTTTATATTAATAAAATAAACAGCTTTATTTTATTACAACTAACCCGTAAGCAGCTGAATTAATATTCTTAATCCAATACAGGTAAATTTTACTGTATCGAAACAACAAAACGATAAAGTCTATGAGGATTAATTTCTTTAAACTCTATATAGAGTATAGACTCTATTTGAATACACTTACACTATGACGCATTCAGACCCAACCGAAGCATCGACCCATTTTCAAATGCATTGAAACTATATTATATATCACTTTTAAACTTTCAGCTGACGGCAGATTCAGCCCGGATTTCACTCTAAACGAATACATTAGAACCGTAGCAGACCTTCGCGACACTAAAGTCATGTGCAGGGAGGGAGGTTGTGGGGCCTGTATAGTATCTGTAAGGGCCTCTACACCCACACAAGAGATTAAAACTTTCGCCGTGAATTCTGTAAGTTTGTATGGTTAGGCGCGATTGAAATAAACGTCGATAGTGACAATATTAATACCGAAAGTTTGATCAGACTTAGTTGAATTTGACCTACATTCATAAATATTTAAAGTTTATAAGTAAGTACACAAATATGTGTTGTATTCAAAATAGTAGGCCAGTGAAGCGACTGTTTTTATCAAGTTCAACATATGAGAAAAGGTAAAAATAAGAAGTTATAATCAGTATAATGCAAACTTTAAAAATAAACTCATTCAGAAATACTTCTACTTAAATGTTTAAAAATACGCGAAATATTAATCTTTCACGAAATTTAAGATAATTTAACATAAAGTAAAAAGGAACATTACTTATATTCTCAAAGTTAATTAATCTTTTCGTTGTAGTGTTTAGTATCTCTATTTTCTTGCCATGGGTGGGATATTCGAACAACAGTAAGCATAGGCAACAGTACCATTGGATATCATGAGATACAGAAGAGATTGGCTGCTGTGAACGGCTCGCAGTGTGGATTTTGTTCACCAGGCTGGGTTATGAGCATGTATAGGTAATTTATTTGTATAGATTTCCGTATTTTATTTTATTTTTGTAGGAATAAAGTGGTAGTTATGTAATGTTTTCCAATTGTGTAGTTTCACATTATTAGATAAAATCGTACAAAATGTGGAAAATTAGTCGTCTAAACTAATAAAAAATGTCTGTAAAACTATTAGATAAAATGTCGCCTGTGTACACTCTAATAAATTATTTCAGTCATTCTTTTTCCACAGATTACTTATTATATTTATTTCTAGTACCACATTCGAAGTTAACAATTAAAATTTTTATTAAAATCATATTATGAAAACATTACATTTTAGCCTATTGGAGTCAAATCCGAAACCAACAGCAGCAGAAATAGAAAATTCATTTGCAAGTAATATATGCAGATGTACTGGCTATAGATCAATAGCTGATGCTTTCAAATCTTTCGCAATCGATGCAAATAAAGATATAAAACAAAAACTAATTGACCTTGAAGATCTTGGTAATATTAAATGTGATAAAAAGTGTAAAGAAGGTCAAAAAGAAGACGAAAATGAAAGTACGTGGTGTGTTATTGAGAAAGATGAAAATGTACCAATTGAAATAAGTGGAGATGGATTTAAATGGTACAGAGCTACAAATTTGAATGATGTATTCGGTGCTATGGGGAATGGGGAATATAAACTAGTTGCTGGAAATACAGGACAAGGTATGTGAGTTTATTAAATGCATTAAATACCTAAATCTTTATTCCTAGTCTGTAAAATAGGCTTACACAAAATGTTTTTTTTTTTATAATGAATTATTAAATTTGTTATTTATTATGTTGTTTGACTGGTGTCTGTTTCGTCTTTATTAAATTAAATGTGGGAGGAAATGATCATAAAATGCTAACATAAAAATTAACATTGAAAAACAAATCGTTTTATGCCTTTTCGTTATAGTTCTACAAGTTGAACTGATTAAATTATCATTCGAGATACTGATACAAATGCTTAGTAATAGAAAATAGACATTACCGTAAAATTATATTTGGAACAGGTGTTTATCGCATCAAGGAATATCCGAAAAAGGTAATAGACATATCAAATGTAACGGAATTAAAGGGTTTTGAGATTGACGTTAACCTAATCTTAAAAGCTGCTCTTTCATTAACCGAAATGATGGAAACAATTCTGAAGTTGTCCAAAGAAAATGAGGACTTTTCTTATATGAAAGTGTTATGGGATCATATGGATTTGGTTGCTCATATACCTGTCAGAAATGTAAGTTTTTTCTTATTATTAGGCAACAAGGTTGTCAGTAGATTTGCTGTTTTGTTCAAAATCCAATAGGTATCTACAGTTTACAAAATGGACAACATATTTTATTACTTAAAATTTTTAATATGGAAAAGAAATATTACGTTAATGTTTTCAAATCCTGCTTAAGAATAAGAAAAATATAAACAAGGTACAAGTATGTTATGATTAGCTGGAGCTGTTCACGTATTTTTCAATTGAAAATACTAATACAAAATATTATTGTTATGTAAATTTTACATGAGAAACCTTCGTTAATACGGTTTTAATGATATAAGCTATTTTTCAAGCGATTTCAAATAACAGAAATTGGTTTCTCAATTTTCTTCTCAATTCTATATCTATTTTTTTTGTTTGTTTCATCAAAAATTTCGACTGGGTGAATCTATTTTGATGATTTTTTTTTATTGAGGCTAATGCCTTCCAGCTTCCAGCAGTCCCATTCATTTTTTGGCCACTTCGAAGGCAGTTAAGGCTTTTGTAAAAAAATAATTGTATTATTTTAAACTTTACATTGATATAAAAGATAATCATGTATGTCTAAGGTTGGCACGATTGGCGGTAATTTAATGTTGAAACATACAAACAAAGAATTTCAATCTGATCTCTTCGTACTTCTTGAAGCAGTTGGTGGCATGATTACTATAGGTAAGAGCAATATTAATATTTTTGAGAGTTTTAATTAAGTATTCGTGGTCATAGACATACATATCCACACTTGATTGCCAAGGCTTAAAGCGAAAGCGTCTCTGGTAATGCAAAAGACGCAGGTTCAAATCACGTCTTGTTGGATTTTTTTCTATGTTTTAAAATATTCAATTATTAAAAAAAACCTAATTTATATCTAAGTCGCATAAAATACATTTTAAAGGCTATTTGTGAAGTATGCCCATCTTTAGTGAGCATTAATGAACACTGTGTATTGTGTAAAGTTATTTTTAATTATTCCTAGCTGAAGGCGTCGGGAAATATAAAATCATATCTCTACTGGATTTTTTGAAGGTTGATATGAATAATAAGGTTTTAATTAATGTTTTATTACCACCGTTATCTAAAGACTGCATTTTAAAAACATACAAGGTAAGAAAATGTTTATACTTAGTACTTTTTTGGTATAACATTTTATGAGCGCTATGTGAGCCTAATATTTTAAATCGCTACGCACTTAGATATCAATATGACTTATTGCTATAATTTAATACCTCACAGATAAAATTTTATATCCCTGCTTATGACACACAAATGAAAATCATGAAAATACTCGAAGAAAATTTTCAATTTCAGATAATGCCTTGTTCCCAAAATTCTCGAGCGATAGTAAACTCGGCATTCCTGTTCAAATTTCACCACAGCTCACAAATCATTGATAAAATAACAATTGTATACGGTGGTATATCACCAAATTTCGTACATGCTGTTAAATCCGAGATGGCATTGATTGGTAAAGATCCCTTTACAAATGAGACATTGAACATAGCTCTAAGAAGTTTGTCGGAGGAAATAAATCCTGAAGTTATGGAAACTGAGCCATCTGTAGATTATCGGAAAATGTTAGCTCTGAGTCTTTTCTATAAGGTAATAAATATTACGAGAATCTCCGCCGTTTCTGGAAACGTCTGTAAGATAATAACGTCTCATGTAATTGTTTATTTTTCGCGGATTTGTAGAAATTATAATGTGACACGTGGTGATTTGTTTTTCTCTTCTTCTTATAACTCATTTTTTAAAGGAACAATCACATTAAGGATAGTATGTATATATTTATTACTAATATTCGTATCATTACACATTATTCACTTTGATTGATGGATTTATTCTAATTTTGTTTGTATAATATACATGTTTATACCGCTAATGCTTACTGTGTTTCACAGGCCGTTCTAAGCCTATCACCTGATGACAAAATAAATCCCATTTATCGTTCTGGTGGCGATGTAATTAAAAGAGAACTTTCCAAAGGAAATCAGTATTACGACACTGATCCAACTATTTGGCCGCTAAATAAACCGATACCGAAGTTAGAAGCATTAATACAATGTAGTGGTGAAGCTGTTTACGCAAATGCTTTACCGAAGTTAACAAATGAGGTGTTTGCTGCATTCGTTCTAGCTGATGCAACTCCGGGAAGTATTATTAGTGATTTTGATACCACGGAAGCTTTTGTAAGTAGCCATGATACTACAAACATTACACTTCTAATTACATTAATTCCCAGATATTTATACTTATATTTTAGACTTGAATGGATAAATGTATTTCTTTGTACTCTTTTGAACTTTCAAATTCAAACATTTACTAATTCAACTAAACTTGTATAGACGCTTTGAATCAACGATATTAATAATTGTTATTTATTTGTTAGAAACTTGAAGGCGTCGTTGCATTTTACACGGCTAAAGATATACCTGGAAAAAATACCTTTACACCAAGTAACGTGCCTCTCATGGCAGCTGACGAAGAAATCCTATGCTCTGGAAAGGTATTATTTAATGGCCAACCAGCTGCTATTATTGTTGCAAATAGAGAATTTACCGCCAATAAAGCTGCTAAACTGGTCAAAATAATTTATTCAGTTATTAATAATAACAAACCATTAATTACAATAGATGACGTTTTAAAATCTCCTAATAATAAGTCGAGAGTAATAAATAATGATTCCATAAAACCCAGTAATATAGGGAATGATGTGAAACATGTAACCAAAGGTGAATTTAAAACAGCAGATCAATATCATTATTACATTGAACCTCAAACGTGTGTAGCTAAACCTAATGAAGATGGACTGGAAATACATTCAGCTACACAGTGGCTTGATTTAGCTAATGTTGCTGTTGCTCAGTGTTTAAATGTTCCAGTAAACAGGTAAGCTATTTAGGTAATAAAAGACTTGATATCTTTGTTAAACTTTAAATCTAAATGAGTAGCCAGAGGTCCGTATCATTTTCGTCACGCTTTCCACGAATTTCCATTATTTAAGTCATAAATCCTGTCATTATAAGGTCAAACTTGGCAACCCACTAGTAACGGCTACTCTTCCTCGCCAAATGTATATTGTGGCAAAAAAGTGTGATAAAATTAACTAAACTTTTCATACTCGTGATAATAAAGTATGACTCATTATTATTATTTAATTGATTGCAGTATAAATGTGATCGTTCGTAAAGTGGGTGGTTCCTATGGAGGTAAAATAACGAGATCAGCTCAAGTCGCCTGTGCTGCGGGTCTGGTGGCATATCTACAGAGAAAAGCGTGTCGATTGGTTCTGTCTCTCGAAACAAATATGCGGTCAATTGGAAAGAGATTACCGACTCTAAGTAATTTTGAGGTATAATTATTATGCTACGAGTTATTATAATCACAGTATTAACTTGTTTAGCACTGATAGTTTTCATAAAAAAATGCTTCTATAAAATTTTGAATATGCAATCAAAAGTAAGTGACTAAATGACTTAGAATTTATTTTTGCCCTATGCCATATAATTAATAAATAACAGGGCACGAGCCAGAATATTTTAAGAGTTATTTGTTAAATATGTTGCAAATCCAATAGCATTGAAACAAAACACGTGATTTTTGTGTTAATTCTTAGCGTTACGGTTTGAACAACTGTACCTTTTGAAACAAAACGCTAAATATATAAACCAAGGTCAATATTTTATCCAAATTATATTTGTACACAGGCGGGTGTAGATGAAAAAGGTGTCATTCAGTATCTAAAGAACACTTTCTATCAAGATAATGGTCATTCAATTAATGAAGTGATCGTCCCTTTAACCGTTAATCATTTCTTTAATTGCTACGACACTCAGAGGTGGGAAATAGAAGCTAATACTGTTTTGACTGATAAACCCTCGAATACTTGGTGTCGTGCTCCTGGTAAGTTTTTATAGGTTTTATTTATTTATAAAATGCATTTAAAATTCGTTTTTATAGGTACATATAAAAATAGAGCTTCATTTTACAATTTCTGAAACTTACATGCAATGCAAGAATTGCTATGAATATAATTGTAACATACATTGCACGGGAAATATTTAAAGTTTATCTACAATTTGAAAATCTAGTATTAAACTACATAGTCATTTTTGATCAATAAAATTATTGTAGCCGTTAAATTGTTAGGTTCTACGGAAGGTGTAGCAATGATAGAGTACATTATGGAAAAAATTGCATATGAAATAGGCCAAGATCCTATGCAAGTTCGAATCGCAAACATGATCCGTGAAAACAATCCTCTCATAGATATGATTGATCAATTAAAAAAAGATTCTGATTATGATACAAGGAAAACAGAAATCGAAGAATTTAATAAAAATAACCGGTGGCGCAAGAGAGCAATGAAAATGATGCCGATGAAGTATGATGTAGGATACTTTGGTAATTATAACTCCATAGTTTCAATATATCACGGTGATGGAAGCGTCGTTATTATGCATGGTGGTATTGAAATGGGGCAAGGTCTTAATACTAAAGTTGCTCAAGTATGCGCCTATACACTTGGCATACCATTAGAAAAGATAAGTGTACAACCATCTACAAGTTTTACTTCACCGAATACTATGACTACAGGCGCCAGCATTGGAAGCGAATGTGTTTCATACGCAACTAAAAAAGCATGTGAAATTTTATTAGATAGATTGGCTCCTATCAAAGCAAAAGGAAGTTATACTTGGGAAGAGCTAATTGTAGAAGCGTTTAAAGAAGAAATTGATTTGCAAGCGTCTTACATGTATTCTGCTATGAAAGATGATGTGAAACCTTATGCTCTGAATGCAGTGTGTGTTTTAGAGGTGGAAATTGACATTTTAACTGGAAATCATGATGTGAGACGGTTGGATCTACTTGAAGATGTTGGTAGGAGCCTTAGTCCTATGATAGATGTCACACAGGTAATCCTACTTAACATTTAATCATTCAAAATAACCAAAAACAAACATACACACAAATTGACTAAAAATTATCGAAAAGTGAAAAAAATGGTATAATAATTTTATAAAATTGCAGATAGAAGGTGCCTTCGTTATGGGCCTTGGATATTGGACGCAAGAAAATCTGATATACGATTCCTTATCAGGGAGATTATTAACCGATCGCACGTGGTCCTACAAGCCTCCAGGTATAAAAGATATACCAGCAGATATGAGAATTTACTTCTGCAAAAACTCTAAAAACGAGTTTGGTGTGCTACAATCGAAGGGTAAAATTCAACATATTTTTTTTAAGAATTATAATATAAATAAGGGTAAAATTCAACATATTTTTTATAATTTATGAGCATTATAATGCTGTAAAACTAAATAATAAACAAGTCTATTTTCAGGTACCGGGGAACCAGCACTATGCCTGGCTACAGTGATCATCCACGCGGTCCGAGACGCAGTGCGCCTAGCGCGCTTGGACGCCGGCCTTTCAGACGAATGGTTACGAATTGGTATGCATTTAATTATTAATTATGAAATAATGTATGTACTAAATTTGTAGCTTGAAATGTTTGTACAGTTGAGTTTTAAATTTATTTTGCAATTTTAAAATACTGTTTTATTTGTATAGTTTAGGATGCTTACAAATATTAGATTTTTTTTAAGAATAGAAAAAAATCGATAATGAAGCGGGATTCGAACCCGCGATCTTCGCCGTGCACTATAAAGTAACTTGTTTTAATAATATGAGCATTTTATTGAGTCGTGAAACGGTAAAACAATTGAATAAGTCAAAAGCTAAGGTCAAAGATTTCTGGAAAATACATAAATGTAAAAATAATTTGTTTCTTAGTAATTAATATTTTATAGTGAAACGTAAATAACATAAATAGCAAGTTTTTCTTTGTTACAGAAAACCCTTGTACAGTGGAAAATATATTTATGGCTGTGGGACATAAGATCGAACATTTCAAATTAATATGAAAATAATAATTCTAGACTTTGTCTTTGTCTAACTATTGTTTCATTTTCTTTTGTGATTAATTAGCTACAATTTATTAGAAATGTAAACTTCAAATAAAACTATTGAGTTTTAAATATTTTATTTTATTTAGTAAATTTATAAATAACTAGATCCCGCGACTCTCGTGTGGTACCTACTTAGAAAAAACGGAATATGTTTTTCCAGAGATCTATCTCTGTGCCAAATTTCATACAGATTTGACGAGCTGGTTTTGTATGCATAAATTATTACAAATGGCACAAATGTTGAATTTAATATTAACTTTTCAAAAACCTTTTCTAATTAAAAAAGAAGAGATATTTTCTCATTTTTACGATCACACATTTAATTCAATTACATTTTATAGTATGTACATAATATTATTATCAAACATACGAATTCAAACATGGTTATTAAATAAATCTATTTTAACGCAAGTTCATAAACCTAACTTCAATGTACATTTAATTTTCTTTTAATTAACGAGAAATGAACGTATTTTACAGTAGCGCTATGTCAATTTACATAATATTTAGGGGCTATTTTTGAACGCATTTTCCTTATTATCTTCTACTGCCTTCACTTTGATGCTGTAGGTAGGTATACATTAATTTTAATCTACATAAATCCAAAAAAATATTTTCAATTTATTATTTTAGGTGTGTAATTGAAATATCTATACTTATGTTTAATATTATAAAGCTGAAGAGTTTGTTTGTTTGAACGCGCTAATCTCAGGAACTATTGGTCTGATTTGAAAAATTCTTTCGGTGTTAGATAGCCCATTTATCGAGGAAGGCTATATATCATTACGCTAAGACCAACAGGAGCGGAGCCACGCGGGAGAAACCGCGAAGCGCAGCTAGTAATATTATAAAGCTGAAGATTTTGTTTGTTTGAACGCGCTAATCCCAGGAACTACTGGTCCGATTTGAAAAATTATTTCGTTGTTAGATAGCCCATTCATCGAGGAAGGCTATAGGTTGTATTACACCATCACGCTAAGACTAACAGGAGCGGAGCAATGCGGGTAAAACCGCGGGACACAGCTAGTATGAGATATACAGACTTCAGAGTGTACGAGAGCATGAGCGTTCTGCAATACATAGATACATATGAAAAGGATGCAGTTATGTAATTATTTAGGTAATTTCAAGTGGATATT
>CAJQZM010037025.1:0-56121 GCA_907164665.1 Colias nastes | reverse complement strand
GTCAATAAGGATATTGACTGGTTCAGGGTTTTGACTGTAACATATATATTACTCAAACAAGTATATTTAAATATTTTCTTTCATATTTATATTCGCATTTAAACGAGTCGCGGTATAAGCGTTGTATGCGTTCTGCGACTAAAATATTCATTAATGTGCGGGTAGTTCTAAAATGTTTCAATACAGTTTAATTCTGTTTAAATTTAAAATCGTTCGTTATTATTCCTTGAATGCAGGTCTATTTGTTTTATCAGTATTTATTGTTTAATTTCTTATAAGTGTATTATGAATTCGGTGTGTACATAGTAAGTTTATACATATATTTTCTCCTTCCGAGTGGAACAAATAAGCGCAATTAAATAGTGAGTGAGTAATTATTTTCCAACAACCTAAACAAGGTACTGTACATTAAATATCTATTATCACAGAAGCTTGCACTAAACTAGGTTTCCTCAATGTGAGATATACCGAATAATTAACTCAAAATAACAAGAAGTTTAACCTTTCTTGACTACATTATAATATGCTCACATGTCTTGAAAATAAATTACTTAAATTCAAATAAATTATTCAAACCAAAATAACCGCGTATTCTAATTACTAGATTAATATTCGACAGATTTTTATTTTTATTTTGTCGTTCTATTTTAACTAGTGAAAGATTTCGGATTAGATTGAAATTGCATTTGTATTTAATATGAACCAACGGACGTAAAAGTTATTCTGTGGTCTTTAACATTTCAAAATGAATTCTGGTATGTTAGTTGACACTACATACCCTCTCTCTTTTTTATTAAATTTCTTAAAACTTTTTATTGCACGCGTACTCTTTATATAACACTGACCTTTTACCTCGTCGCCACTTGTACTGTACTACAGTACGTATAGATGTAGAATTGCACTGGCTCACCACTACACTCAATAGTGCGGGAACACGTCCATTCCAGTCCGGCATCGGCCGTCGACTGACAAATGACAGCTATGAGCTATCCCCACCACTGGTGTACGTGAGACAATGTATATATCTGTTTCACAGATACACTACAGACACGTTTATCTACGAAATGTTATGCGAATAAATTAAAAAGCCTGGTATTACCAAAGGTTGGCAAGCGCTGGCGTGTAGAATGTATTTGGTGTGTGTAATGCGTAATGAGCCGCAACACGACGCTAATTACTCAATAATTAGCGAATACGACCTTTGCTCCTGGCTCCGACACAACTCCTATCAGAATTCAGAAGATACAATGTTTTTAAACTTTGCTCTTTAGGGAATATATTTTATGTAGAGTGTTGTAAATTTCTTGCTGTTTTACAAATTATTTTGCAGTTTTTTAAGTTAATTAATCACGAACTTTGCGTTTTTAACTTGTGGAGTGTTTGAAGTAAATAAAAATAATGTTCATAATATATTCTATATTAACAGCTTTCTGCGACTAAGAATTAAGAATTTATAACAAAACATATCAATCGAAATTTGAGCATTTTTAAGCTGTAAATTACTTTTGCATAATACTAAAAAGAGTCCATAAATGTTTATAGCTGGCAGAAGTCTCTGTCTTTTCTACTTTAGAAAAGATTGCGTATACAAGGAATGAAATGTTCAAGTTTCAAAGTTTTATAATGTTATGTTAAAGATTCTCAAAACTTTAATATCTTAGCACAGAGTTTTTAAGGATTTCAAAATGTTAGCTATTTATTCTTTCACTTTAATACTGAACGGATTTTGGCTGATTATTTATTTTATGAAATAACACTTCAACATTGTAAGAATGAAACTGCAAATATATTTTAATTATAATTATTTATTGAACTATGAATGTTAAATCAATGATACATAACATAAGTAGGTAATTAAAATTAACAATAACCCAAACAACCAATTTAACAGGAAAAAAAAAACAACAATGAATGTCACAGAACAAACAATAAAAACAAACACACATTAGTAGCACTGGTTCCGTACGTGTTGGCTTGTTAGTGCGCTAATTGCCCGATAATTAGCAGCCCTTGTGTGTGACCTGACGACTTGCGAGTATGTAATTGATTAGTTACAGCATTTACATACATTTGCCTTTCTAATTATAGTCACTGATTGGTTGTAATGGTAGACATAGTTCGATGAATTGAACATTGGTTTTGTGAAATTATTTTTTTATTAAATATTGCGAATCGTCCTTCAAATTCTTTAATTCTATTCGATATGAATATATAATTACCATGGTGGTGAAAGCTTTGAACATTTTTTCTTATACAGACATAATATAATATGTTTTTGGTGTATAATATTTTGTTTTGTTTTTCTTTAAATTTTAATATCGAATTTATTTATTTAAATATCAGGTTTATTTCATAACCACAGAATACTTTGAAAAGTTAAATCTGCGGAAAGTGGTATTAGTGTTAAATCTGGCACAGTGTTACATTGTAGAGCACTTGATATTCGCAGTTAGCGAGTGGCCCTCGTTGCTGTTAAGGCTCTTCACACCGCTCTATCTAAAAATAATTAAAACATTAAATTACATTTGGGATTAAAGGGATGTCCATATCGTTACAATTTTGATGGCGGAGATACTATAGTGTGGGCCAAAATTTGTAAAGCTAATATTTACTAGGATCCGATGCTAAAAATTGGTTAGGAAACATATATCCAAGTAATCTTCATAAGTAACAACACTTGAAAGAACATAATGTGTACTAGATAACAATTTATTATTAGTCCTGCACTGTCTCAGTAAAATATATTATGAAGTCCGTTAAAAAGACTATGTAATTATATATGGATATACATAAGTGTAGGTAAAAGACAATCATTTGTCTGACTCTATCTCTATTTATTTTCAGCAAATCTTTTATTGTGTTGTATGAAAACTAATGATAAAATCGCGTGTGTAGGAACGACTACTATTCTATTCATGGGCGAGTCGGCATCGCCTACATGCATTTAGATTGAGGATTACCTCCCACCTCTACTTGCGTTTTTCAAAATTTACCAACGTTTGTCCGCGGCATGCGGTTAACGGGCAGTTTGTAGTGTGCCTTGTAATTGCTTGTGGTTTTGTTATGAGTATGTTGATTTTATCGTACAATGAAAGAAAGGATTTTTTGCCGTACATGTAGTCTACGTATATAATAGCTATTGCCTATCATATAAATTTCACTCCAAAATGTGAACTTCCCGCAAAATCTCAAAGTATAAGTTTAAATGACGCTTCTATTTTAATAAATATTAAGTATCACATTTCAGTTTTTTTTCTATTTATTTGCATTTGTAAGATATGCTTTATGCGGTAGGTAGTAAAAGTAGTTTTGTTATAAGTTTCCCGCATTATAAAGTTTTACTTCAAACTACTCTGAATTTATGATTATTGAATTTTTTTACCCACAAAACCCTGAACATGATTTTAACAAATTATTACGTAGAATTATTGTGTCAATGTACGCTACAAAAACTAAACAATGATATTATATATAGAAACAAACTAAACGACGATATTTACTTGACGATTTCCTCGTCAACAAAAACTGTAAAACATTTTCACATGCCCCCACCCCACAAGGGGACACGAGTTCCCCCTATTTTGTCAACAACATGTTCCCATCTTACACGTCTGACGTCACGGCAAGAAAAACTGCTGCTATATTTCGGCGCTAAGCTCCAACTCGTGAAGGATTCCACTTTCAACTAGTTTAAATAGCTTAAATGTTTTTAACTTCCCGCAGCTTACACCCGCTAACGATTTTAATACTGATGAATGAAGCGAGTTGGAGAAAGAACGTTTTAAAGTTCAGAGCTGTGTACTTTACTTTCGTTTTTGTTTATGTGAAGGGAAATAAGGGAATTTTAATGAATAATACTGTTTAGTTTCGGACTCAAATGTGTTTAAATTGTTATCAGTTAACGCCACGTATTTTTTATATGGATTTGTGTCTGTATGTACCTAACATTTTTGCAAAAGATTTAACTAATTTTATTCCAGTGGCAAAAATACTCACTTAGCTTTGGTTGAAAATTTCATTTTCGCGGAAATGTCCAAAAATATCAGCATGATAATAACCGGTAATTAAGCGACTCAACCAGAGGCCATTTGTCATGTTCCAGGAAGGAAAATATCGTTAAAATATCTATTTACATTTCACTCAAAAGACTTTTCAAGAATCTCGGCACAGACCGGCCAGCGGCAGCTTCCATTGAATACAAGAAACTTTATCTCCGAAATGGGAAATTATACTAATGTACTTGTTTTCAATTTGTAAAACTTACACAAAAGTTTTGAAGTAATAAATCTTTTTGATGTAACAACATTGCAAAAAACTGCATTATTTTTTTTATTTTTCATATTCTGTAAAATGTACCATCGATTAAATTAGGAAAATAAATTAAGAGACAACTAAAAAGGGACGGTATGAGGTTATTCGATGATTGACAAAATACATTCGAAGTTTTTCAGTACCTTTTGTACTTTGGTCAATAACGTACCACGGAAAGGCAGTTGCTAAAAGTTTTCCTCTGATATTAACCTACTCGATTATTGCACATAAGATTATTAGATTTAACTAGAAAAATAAAATAAAAACATCATTCAATTCCGTCGCACATATTCCGCTCTCCATAGCAGGTGCATTTAAAATAAATATAAACACACATGAACGTTCAATTAACACTGAATAAAACTGCAGCAAAAAGCATAAAACCAGACATTTTAAATGTAGAAACTGTTTATTATACATCCAAATTAGAGAGCAAGCTGTCTTTTTCAAAATTCGGTGAAATACATGGCATTTTTTACTTTTGAAACGACTCTTTAAAGCGAACGTATATTCATGAGCGATCATGAAGTTGGAATTCTCGGCAAAATTCACAATCATTCGTGAAACTGGAACACAAATAAAATGCGACAGCAATTTTCGAATTATAAATGCTGATAAAAATTAAAGCTGCACATTTTGTAATCAGGGAATTAAGTTGGAATAATTAATTATGTGGACATTATCTATACTAATATTAAAAAGCTAAAGAGTTTGTTTGTTTGTTTGTTTGAACGCGCTAATCTCAGGAACTACTGGTCCGATTTGAAAAATTCTTTCGGTGTTAGATAGCCCATTTATCGAGGAAGGCTATAGGCTATATATCCTCACGCTAAGACCAACAGGAGCGGAAACCGCGGGGAACAGCTAGTTGTTAATAAAAATATTATTTTATGAATGTTGTTTGAAGATAAGTTTTATATTGTTATTATTAATATTCGATAACTAAATTTGTTACTTAAATTTGTAAAACTAGAAAGATTTTTTAACCAACATGAACATTCTACATTGAACCAAATCAAATTAGCTTACAAAATCTGGTACACAATAAGTAACAACTAGTTTCCCGAGCTCGAGCGCAAGCAGGTCAGGCGACTAATCACTTCAACTGCAGAAATACACTGTTTATAAATGAAGCTTTTTCATTCCATTCAGTCTTCAATCCCGCATTCATTCCCATACAATGCTATTGGTATTCCAGTTGAACAAAGCTGTGCTGGATACACTAGGCTCATTGTCCCGGCATTGCCTGTAATCCTATTAAACTGCAAGTAAATCATCCGCGGTATTTGCACCTTATTGTGTTAGGGAATAATCCTTGAGCCTGCGGTCTGTTGCCGAGCATTGTTGGACGTTGTCTGTATCTATATTATTGATTATTACGCATAACAATAACATGTTTGTATGCAGCTTTAATCTATGGGTATATCAATCGAATAAGGCAAATTATAATGGTATTTAAAAGCAATCGTTTAGCATTCTCGGAACGTGAGAAGAAAAAGAACAAGCAAACGTGTAGAGTAGGCGATACGAGTTTAGAAACATTGAGTGTATTTGCATTCCTTTTTTGGATCGAATACATTTACGTCTCATTTTACGTCATATTTCTATTTATAAATAACTGTGTTTTGTAGCGCGTAACAAATGATAATTATTATTTATAGCAATAATAGATATACAAATACAAATTCTGTACATTGAAGATATCTATTTCTATGAAAATTTCGGAGGGCACTCTAAAATACAGAAAAGCCAAATCTGCACTTCATACATTTTTGTCTGTCCGTATGTAGGTATATGTTAAAAAATGTCACACCGAAATGTGGCATATGCATATGATATGACTCTCCTTGAGGTAAAGCCACTGGTTACAGCATAATAAATGATAATATTATGAGAATATAAATATAAGATTATTACTAGATAATTAATATTGTATTGACCATAAATAATGTAGTACGAGTAGTTAATAATGTAAATAGCCATAATCTTTCACGAAATTCTTTTGATAAAGAGAATTTGCGAAGTAATTTGCATAAGAAGCGGACGGGAGATGCAAATGTCGGATCAAAGAGAGTTCCAACAATTTGTCCGCGCTGTGCGGTGGCCGAGACTTCGTCAATATTACACTCCAAATATGATAAAAACTAAAGTTTTCATCCAACTGCGTCAGAAGGAAGGCAATATTCATGTGTTTTAATAATCGTTGTAAATTTTCATATAATAGGATCTTCAAATATAAGAATACTAGCTTACCGCCCGCGGCTTCACCCGCTTTGTCTAAAACCTAATAAATTATATACTTAAACCTTCCTCTTGAATTACTCTATCTATTAAAAAAAACCGCATCAAAATCCGTTGCGTAGTTATAAAGATTTAAGCATACAAAGGGACATAGGGACAGAAAGCTCGACTTTGTTTTATACTATGTAGTGATGTTATGGTGTTATAAAAACATAGATGGTAAAATTTTTTGGTAGAATAGGTAACAACACCAAATAATTATAAGTCAAAAGGCGCAGGATCGCAGGATCGCGCAACACATGGATCGGCAGAAGAGAATGATCTCTTCTGCCGATCCATGTGTACCCGCCTTTGAACGTGTGCAGTCATCTGCACACGTTTTCCTCAGTAAAAACACCTCCACACTGATATTGGATATTCACGCAGCAATTCCTTCGAGAGGCTGCTCGCTCTGTGTGGTCCCGCTTAACATAAAGCGCTAAGCGTCATTATCATTATTCCTTCAGTTAAACCCGACCTTGGGGGATTAATGTATAAACTACTAGCTGTTACTAGCGTCGCTGGAAACAATTAGTAGTGCAGCTTATCACCCTGATCCCCCATTCATTTCTCTTAACTTAACACTAATTTTCATAAAGATTTTCGCATCAGCCGAAGATTAGTTCTTTTTAATCTTTAAGCTAAAGCCTTGACAGATTGTAAGAATTTTCATTTAAGTATTTTTATCAATTTTTGCTATAAAACAAAAAAGAAATAAGCTGTTCGAACGTACAATAAATTACGCCAATTCGGTACGTTAAAAGTTTCATACTACAAATAAATTAATCAATAAAACGTCTACCTTAGCGGGTCATTTATACGCAAAATATGATTCCACCTGAAATGTTTAAATAAAACTAAACGACATCAGGGCTCCAATAGCATCCGCAAATTCCGTTTTACGGCCGCTAGAACTATTCCGATCGCTTCGGGCTTTACATTCAAATCGGATAAGCAACCTTTGTCCCGCCTCACGGGTTCACCTGATCGATAACACGTTCTGATTACGATTTAAATGCTTTCAACGTCTTCAATGTTTCTGTATTGTTTGTAATATCATTTCGATTGTGGGATGTGTATAGTAATCTGTTGGTATGAATATACTCTATAATGTAGTATGTATAATATGTTATGTAGTTTGCAATAGACGCTTGTCTTGTTGTATAGGTTAAGCTCAGTATACCTATATTAAGGTATTATTCTAGTGTACTGAGAGATCTAGTGTATCTTAATCTAGTTAACAGCGGGATAATACAATATCCAAAGTACATTGTATGTTTTAAAGTAATTAATTTAATTATAAACGACAAAATTTACATTATTTTATATTTGTTTTTCCAATGAACATCAAAGAATTATCCGCATTTTATTTATCAAATCTATAGAGACTAACATATTTTAAGCTTTTACTCCCTAATGGATATTCCCCAGTTTTATCTTTTCGGTCCCATTAAAACATAAAGACCGGACGAAATAAAGTGACCTTTACCCGACGTGTACTCACGGTTTTATACAAAAAATTTAAATTTACCTTCACCGTGACAAATACATGCGCGTGCTAAAGTAAACTTTGATGAGTTGTGACAAAGTTTAGTTTGCTCTGATAGATATTGTTCAATGTAGCGCGAGTTATGAAGGTTGAGACAACATGGTGAAATGTCAGTGGAGCGAGATATCTGCGCTGTGGGCTTCATTACTGGACCGCTGTGGACACTTGCTCATATCGATTATATAGAAACTAGTTTATTTTTAAACCAAACATTTTTACCCCTTCTTAATAAAGCTTGAACTATGTGGGAATTTTCTCCATGTTTTTGGCAAATTACTTACCTTACCCTTACTTTTTATTATTGTGGTAGAGGTAACACATTGGGTTATCAACGTGTTGGATAATTTGCATTGAAATATGGAATTACGATATTTCACATGCTTTTACATTTATTAGTCATGCAATATTTATACCTGACACGAGCTCATATACACTCATCACAATTTCGTAAGTCACTACATTCTGTTTTTCAGTAATATGAAAAAGTGAGGCTATAAATAAAATAACTTACAAAATGGTTCGGTGTGAGTTTAAATGAATTTAATGCAGTTACGTGGACGTGTTAGTAAGAACAATTATTGCTTTAATGACAATTTATTTTTGTTACACCACCCCCGGGACTGTGCTTAGTTTATATTCTACACTTCTCTATAATTTAGTTCATTTACTGGGGACAATTTTTTACATGGTGAGAATATAAATAAGTTAAAATTGTATACATTTCAAAGTCTATTATATTAGAATTAAATATACAGCAACAGAAAAGGATTTTGTAATTTAGTCGCAAAAATTTTCTTTCTAGAGAGCTATTAGAAAGGTTAAGGATTCGTCAAAAACAAATCTCATTCGGATGCACAGTCTAGGATTTTCACATCAGTTATTATTAACCAACCTTACCCGTGTACTGCAATCGAAAGTGTATCCTACAATTATCGTGACAAATATCCATCATCAAAAATCTCATATTAAACTCAAATAACACGGTATTTGTACAAAATAACAAACGTTTGAATAATGTTATCGGACCAACACGCTAGGTTAATATTAGCCAGGGTGAAAAATGTTGGAGCTCAGAGAACAATCTTCAAGGAAACCCGCGGATTTGTGTCAAGGACGCACTTTTACTTGTTTTTCTTGAATTATTTCATTCCAGTCTTACTTTTATTTGCTTACAGTGTAGGTTACATTTCAGCCGAGCAAGATGATATTATGAAATAATCTTTAGAATACAATATATAGTGATTTTTTGCACAGATCAGATCAATTTATTTTACTCAAAACTTTTATTGTAATTCACCACCACCATAAATGTTATTCTTTTTTACCGGATTGCTTGGGAGCGATCGCTTATAACGATAAGATCGGTATCTGACATAATTTTTCATTCATTCATTAAATTATAGGAATCAAATAAATTATTATCTGTTGAGACACTTAGAGATTCGTCATTAGATAGATTTTTATTAAAACGTGTATGTACAACAAAATTGCACTTGTTATTGGGCAAAGGACAAAGCTTCTTTTTCTTAAAAAAATATGTTTTCTAACAAATAATATATTATTTTATTATGTTACCAATACTTTCCCGTACATACAAGGCAGCAACACAGGCACACGGGCTAAGAAATATACGAAGCTTGAAGACAAATGCGCGCCCATAAGTTGAGAAGTTAGGTGCGGTGTGCGAGCTTTATGGCCGTGAGCTGGCCCGAGCTTAACGACCGACGAGATGCATGTGCAGATTTCTCTGCCCCTCACTGTACATGGCTTACGAGATTCTGAGTTTTAAAAAAAACGAGCCTGTAAATACATATAATTTTGTATCAGTAACTAGTGTTATGCAAAATTATGTGTGCCTATCGCAGACGCTGTACATTTTCATTCAATTATACTTTTTATAGCTTCAGTTTTAAGTTTTGAGGCAATTTTTTGTAAAAATAGATGAACAACCATTATTTCTTTTTTTTAATACATTTACTTTTTAAAAATATATCGGAGCCATAGAATTCCATATCATTTCTTTTATTCTTTCATTTACTTACATTTAACATTAGTTGAACAAAAAAGATGTTCAACATAAGATCCTACTCGGATTATGAAATGAATATCCTTTTAATTCTTGTACGTATTTGAAATAAAAACTCATTTCTGAGTGTAATATTGATATACATATTATATTGATAGGTTATATTTTTATAAAGATTCTTTTAGGAAATACAGATGAGCTTTTACACTAAGCTGGGATTTCTTTTTTAGATGTATTTTAAATTTAAATCCTCTCGCATTTACCAAAACCTCTTCCCTTCCTTTGCGATAACCCATTACATTCCTATAAGCTATATTATTATTGAATACACGACCATCTGCGATGGCTCGTATAACCGAATCACATACCGATACGGCAATTACAATTTTATCGCCGAGCTGCATTTAGCGAAATGGCTTTCTAGAAAATCGCTAAAATCTAGCGCGCTGCGCGGTTTTTAATCTGTTAAATACCTTTTTTGGATAGGATTAATATCTGGTTAAAGGATAGAAGCCATAATATGTTAGACCATTTTTGCTCCTTCTGATGACTATATCATTTCTTTTCTTATTAGTCAGTTCAGTGTCCAGCCACATATAAAACTGATTAAGTTGCCGAATGCCTTTGACCTTGTTAAACTGTAAGCAGTATTCATTCCAGTGTGGAAAAAGTACAGAGCTATATCACAGTTGACAGATATATACTACGTACATACAGTTAGGAAACTAAGCCCCTGCGATGAAATTATGACATAAGCACTATTATAGCTATAGGGCTGTTACCTTTTTGATATTTAACCGACTTCAAAAATAAAGGAGGAGGTTATCAATTCGGCCTGTATATTTCTGTTTGCTTTTTTTTCACAGTTGATTTTGTGGTAATTTTGAGATAAAAACCCGTTAAAATAAAAAATGGTGTAGCCTAAATATGAATTTACAAGAAGAAACAATCCGAATTAATACACCTTGGTAAATACGTTTTTATCAGTGCTATATTTCGAAAGTTTGTTTTGTTATGGACGCCAAAGGCTTTTTAATGTACCTAAATTATTTATAACTAGCTTTCCACCCGCAGCTTCGCCCGCGCAGTCAAAGAAAAACCCGCATAGTTCCCGTTCCCGTGGGATTTCCGGGATAAAACCTATCCTATTTCCCGGGGTAAAAAGTAGCCTATGTCCTTTCTCGGGTATCAAAATATCTATATAACAAATTTCATGCAAATTGGTTCAGTAGTTAAGGCGTGATTGAGTAACAGACAGACAGACAGAGTTACTTTCGCATAATATTAGTATGGATGCTTGATATTTGTATTATACATATATTCAATAATTCTTTTAAACCAGAATTTACAATACTTGTATGTAGGTATACCTACTAAATTATTTTTAAAACGATAAATTAAATTAAATTAAAAAACACAAAATATGCAAAAATAAATTAAAATTATTATTATACGAGCATAGAACCTCCACCTTTTTGTTTTAGGATGAAAAAGAAAATAGTTTGACAGGCTTAGTGCTTGACAAAGTGGTAAAGTCACGTATCGATAAAAATACAATAATTATAATATCTATCTTTTTCTTCCCTAATATTTACGTAATTATGCACATAAATTTAAACAAGATTTTTTTAAGGTTTCCATTTTTTTAGATTTTTGTGCTCTTCTAGATTGCGTAAAAAATAGATGCGATCTTTAAACAGACTGGACTCCTAATAGTGACTATTTGTAGCTATCATTTTGGTGGAAATATGTCAACATAATTTAAAACTCATGCTGCCATATCTATAGAAATTAAAAAATAGTCTCTTTTTAACTTGTAGTCAGATACGGTATTTACAAATATATTTATTGAAAGGGCTACAAACTGAAACAATCGATATTTATTTAATGTGAATTGACATCACTTTAAACTTTTTTCTATACTATGTATCTTTGTCATTCAAAATCTGTGGATGTGTCACCCGCTACTATCGATCCCCCTCAATACCCTCGTAAACACGCTTGATGGGGGGGGGAGCCATTTCGAACATTTTGTATGAAGTTTCCTTACTGTATGTATCTGTATATTGTGGCTATATGGCGCGAGATGACCTGTCTAGCGCTCTCACTTTTCCACACTGGAAATATTACTGCTTTGATCTCAAAGCAGTATTATTTCTCTGTCTCTAAATTTAATTATTTACTGTAGCTAAATAGAAAAGTGCTCATCTATACTAATATTATAAAGCTGAAGAGTTTGTTTGTTTGTTTGAACGCGCTAATCTCAGGAACTACTGGTCCGATTTGAAAAATTCTTTCGGTGTTAGATAGCCTGTTTATCGAGGAAGGCTATAGGCTATATATCATCACTCTAAGACCAACAGGAGCGGAGCAATGCGGCTGAAACCGCGCGGGACAGCTAGTGTAAAATATACTTATATCTCGTCTGTTAAAATTTTACAAAATAAAAAGTAACGGTAGTAAATTAACTCCTGAATAAGTCTAAATATTAATAACATTACCTCTGGGCTTGAGCATCCTCTCGGTAGCTGATCGACAAGTTTGGCTCCGAGCTAAGTTCCCAACTCGATATTAACGCTAAAGTCAACCCAAGTACCAACTTTTCGTACTTCATGTTTGTTGTCTGTTAAATTATGCACGAACTGTTTACAATTTTAGAAAGATTGCTTAATAACTACACTGTAGAATCTTGTGCATTATTAAAGAAAATACTTAAAAGATGTCTTCTTATCACTACATAGTATAAAACAAAGTCGCTTTCTCTGTCCCTATGTCCCTTTGTACGCTTAAATCTTTGAAACTACGTAACGGATTTTGATGCAGTTTTTTTTAATAGATGGAGTGATTCAAGAGGAAGGTTTATATGTATAATAACATCCATTAAATAGTGGAGAAGTACTGTTATTTTCGAGGTTTCTAATGTGATGTCGTAAAAAATTACATTTTTTCCGCTTACATTGCAAACGCAGGCTGAACCCTACGAGTTTTATCAAAATAATGTACTAAGTATTATACACATTGAAAAGGTCTACAGAAAAGTCCGCGATGGTATATGTCTATCTCTTATGGATAACTAGGGTTGCCACCCGTACTTTATAATAAAGTATTGTACGTTATTTCAGGTAATTGTACTCTATACTTTATGAGAACAATAAAGTACACGAAAATACTTTATTTCGTATGAAGAGAAAGTGCTTTTTCGTTAAACGAAATTTTTCGATTGGTGTTGAATGGATTTCGCCACTCGACAGCGCCACATCACTTAACCACTCGTTTTTAACAATTTCTGAACGCAACCTAACCTCAAATGTCAACAATGTCAGTGTCATTTTAGTATTTCAGCTTTTACTAAACCAAGTTTATAATCAGATAGGTAAGTACTTCTAAGAGTTTTGCAGAACTATCTACTGCACAAAAATGGCAGCAAGTATTTAAGAGTGATGATAATTTTTTAAACTTGTATAAAGTAATTTCATTTTTATTGTCTATTCCCGCCACGTCAGCATTCACAGAAAGAGTTTTTTCTGTGATGAATAGCAAATGGCGAGACGAAAGAAACAAAGCGTCTCTAAATTTGATAAAAAATGAATTACTTATTTACTTTAATTTAAATTTAGATTGTAAAAATGCTGTGCAATTTTTTAGTGAAGATAGTAATTTGATACAAACTGCAAAAAGCAATAAAAAATGTTTTTAAATATAATAATAAAGAAAAATAAATTGTACTTTATTTTGAATCGTACTTTTTTTTTTCTTACCTTTAATAACCAATGTACTTTAATTGCAAAAAAAAGGTGGCAACCCTATGGATAACCCACAATAACTTTTTTTGTCATTTACTTTTTACGACAAATAATGGCTAATTTTCGAAGCGATTTTAACCAATACAGCATTAATCCTTAACCAATTAAATACCTTGAATACATTGTTCATTTAATATAGATCTATATGGCCCTTTACACCGTATGATTTAAGTGAATATTTTCGAAGATATTACAGATTTAAAAATTGCGGGACGTAGCGTTTGCGGCGGTACCGGCCGCGGCCGCCCGGCTATATAATATTTTATACCCTTGCGAAGCCGGAGCGGGCCGCTATGTTTTTATATACAACGTTCACAGTTTTTCTGTAGTGTACCTATTTAGTATCAGCATTGCACCCGTGCGAAGCCGGGGCGGGTCGCTAGTTCATAATAAAAACAAGTTATTTAATCAGTCATACAATTTGCTGCATCTACATTTACATATTATTCCAACAGAAATGAACTTCACCCTAAACCCGAAATATCTTTCTATTGTTCTATTCACGTTGCAATAAAAACGTACAGAGCACGGAATACTTGCATAAAAACTTTTCTTTCATCAGGAAAGCTAAATATTCTCTTCCCGCCGCGCGCCGAGCGCCGAGCGCCGCCGCGGGACTCCACTATATTTCAACATTTAGCGAAACTTTAACAGATATTTATGCAAATTTAATACCCACTATTATGCTTTTTTGCTGCTGTTTTAGCTCCGAGAGGAATTTATAACTGGGAATAAATTTCCGGGAGACTTTAATGTTTTCATATTACTATGAAAATTTAGACGAAGCCCATATAATATTATGTAGATCTATGATAGCTATATTATTACTACCTTAATATAGAATATTATAATAATAAAATCTTTAAATATAGTCAAATTGAAAATTGTATGTTATTGCTTGTGTCAATCTGTTAGCGTGTGAAAAGTACTAAACGATCATTCATCAGATACAAGTGTTGTTTTTTGTAATCTTTGTAATATTATGTTTATGAATAATAAAAAGGCATTCATTACATTTATTAACACTGTGTTTATTGTGTCTGACCGATCTGCCGTCAAAAAGCTCCACCTCGCAGTAACCTTGCCATTAAAACATTTACTCTCCGTTGAAATCGTACATTTTATCAACAATCCTTATTTTTCTGGTCAATTCGTGCTTCCCGAGTCAATGGAAATATTTAAATGAATAAAAAAAAATAAAAAGGCGAGGCCCTGGCGTGCAACTTGAGATAGGGTTGTCTATATTTTATTGAATACATTTTAAATTTGCAATCGCAGTGTAGTTTTCAGTTATTTTAAATGTACATATGTTATCAATGTAACACATTGTCAGAAAATTGTTTATTGAGCCAGAAATATTCATTAATTATTTGCTCCCAACCATCTTTTTGTGGAAATTTGGAAAAAGTAAATCCTCGGCATATTACAAAATGCCGTTTGTAAACGGCGAAATAATACAATTTTCCAGTGACATAATATGCATTTGTAAGCAAGGAAACGTATAGAGTTGTAAAAAAGTTGAATACTGTGAGAAGGAGACTTAATTAATTGTTTTATATAAGAATAAAATTAATTTACACCAGTTAAAATTACAACCCAACTCCTACACTAATTTAAGCTACATTTGCGTGGACGCTGCGATGTACGTGACTTAAATTCCTACGCCAGCACCTACTGTAAAGGAAAATTTGCTAATTGCTTTATTTTAAGTTCTTTGAAGACATTCTATCTAGGCATATGCCTACACAGCCATAATAACATAAAATTCTCTTCTATGTAGATATCTCCATGTTACTTTAACCTTTATGTCTTACTAAATTTACGCACAATTTTTCAGGATTAACATAATTTGTGTAATAATATCGAGGGGCAGCCCTAGCGGGCGGTACCCGTGTCAGTGAATAATGGAGGGAAGCACTCCCGCAGGAATCCATTGCAAATGCATTGGAACAACGATGCAACCTTTTTGTAATTGAATTAAACATTTCTTCCAACGATTTGCTCTATTAGTGAGCTCTTCTAAGTGATTGGGAAAATAATCAATTGTTCTCTTGTTACATTATGTTATATGTATTTTTATAGTATTTACAATAATATACTTCTGAAATGGAAATACATTAAATATATAAATTAAATTGTTATTTTTTATATGTAATTTCATTATTGAATATAATATTATTGAAGAATGAATATGTGTATTACTGCAGTTAATCGATAACTATGTATAATAATATTATCATGTTTAATTCATTTATCCATACTAATATTATAAATGCGAAAGTAACTCTGTCTGTCTGTCTGTTACTCAATCACGCCTTAACTACTGAACCAATTTGCATGAAATTTGGTATAGAGATATTTTGATACCCGAGAAAGGACATAGGCTACTTTTTACCCCGGGACATAGGATAGGTTTTATCCCGGAAATCCCACGGGAACGGGAACTATGCGGGTTTTTCTTTGACTGCGCGGGCGAAGCCGCGGGTGGAAAGCTAGTTTAGAATATGAGAAACATTTTAAGGACACAAAATATGATATCGCAAAAAAAATAAAATTTCAACCACATGTCACAAAGAATGGCCATTTTATGACCTGTGTGTTTTGAGGATAATGTTCGGGCGTATTTTGTTGTCTTTGTATTACGGTGGAGAGTAATCTGTATACCTATTCTATATTTTCAAGTGAGAGAAAATACAAGTATGGCATAAAATATATGTTTTTGTTTGTAATACGAAATTGCCGAACCAGACACTATGAATTTTATTACACTTTTATAAAAATAACAACTAAAATAGAGCTATGTTCACCCACGGTGCAAAATATGTGCTGTATCAGTATTTATAGCAATCCATCGGTTACATGCTCCACCGAGCCGATACTTGTCGATTGAACGCGCTGCAAAAATAGCGAACTGACGTCACGCTGCAACACGCCGTGTCGCGGCACGTCACGGCACGGCGCGGCGCGGCACGTCACGTCATATTGTTGTGCAAAAACCGGGAATACTTTAGAGCTGTCACGCGCACGCTTTGATAGACGTGCTTTCAAATATTTTGCTTTGAGTAATTCAAGCTTGAGCTTAGCGACGTCAAGTGCAGAGCCTTACTAATTAGTAATTACGTCTATGAGAATTCATTTCGTTAGACTTTCTCGCTGTAATTTATGTAAAAGCATATAAAATTACCTATATGAATTAAAGTTAGCTCTTACTTTTAAAGCCAAAATGGGAACTCAAATACTAGTGCTTGTAATAGAATTCATATAATAGGTAATATTTTGCTTACTCTACTTTACTCTATTTCAATCGTGCCGAATTTAACTTAACATAGTGAACTATTTTATACCTTTTGTATTATTTTATTAATAAATTAGTTATTCATTTATATCAGTATTAAGTACGTATGTATAAGGATCTTAAATGATTAAATATATATTAATATATTTACATCCTTAATGTGTCTGAATATTAAACATAAATTTTTATATGACTTGCCAAAACACAATAACATAAAAAAGAACTGATACAACACTATAAGCAAAAATTTTAAATATTTATCAATGGAATTGAAAATAAAGTTTTGTTTATTAAATATCACACGTTCATGGATTTAAAATAAAAACAAAGTCCGCACCTCCCGAGCCGCCACTATAGCACTATAGTCAACATTAAGCGCAAATAGTTTTTAATTAAATACCGATTTAACGATTAGCTTTATTTACATTTAAGTGTTACTATGTATTAAGATAAAACATAAGTTTTTATGAAATGGTTCTTCGATATTGATATGATATTTTTTGTAGAATTACTCTTTAATTAATTTTGTATGCTAATGTTTGTTACTAATTTGTAAGAAGCAATCAGTGGCCTCTACTACTTCACTCTACTACTCTATGTTTTTAATAATTACATTTATACTGCATCTAGCAACCTTTGGAAGGGGTAAATTAATTTAAAACTAAACATCATTCGTAACCTACTTTTATTTTCAATAAAAAATGCATTTTTCCTAAAAACGTTAATTTCTTGCAGTTTTCAATTATTCATTTTCTCTGTATTTTCGCGCAATCTTCAGCCAAACCTGAATATTAGAACACACACGCCTGCAGCCTCCTCGGCCCCGCAGTGTCGAGATGTAACTGGCAAGTAACAAATGGAGAGGTTGGATGCAGCGGCGCCGCGACGGGTCATCAATCTTGCCGATAACGTGGCTCGTCGTAAGGGATCTATTTCAAAACCTTTTTGGGGCATTTGGCATGCTTATCAACGCGTATGGATTTTCCGGGCCATCGGCTTATATTTTATTATGCACCATTTTTCATTGGTGACTGGTGTCATGGTGTGTGACGTATGTATTATAACGATTAGACGTTAATAGATGTGTTTTGGCAAAGGGTAGGAATATGTCGCCTTTATTTAAACGATACCGTATTTTGTATGGTTTGTTATATTATTGGTTTTTATCATGGGTGGTTTTTATGTTGGCTTTCAAAAGTTAATGTTTATTTTTATCTTTGACTGATCGGTTGGCTTGGTTGGTAGTGGCCCTACCTTCCAAGCCAGAGGTCGTGGGTTCGATTCCCACCCGGGGCAAATATTTGTGTGATGAACATAGATGTTTGCTCTGTGTCTGGGTGTTAATTATCTATAGTAAGTATTTATTTAAAATTATATATGTATGTTTATCAGCCATCTGGTTTCCATACCACAAGCGAAAGCTTAGTATGGGATCAGATCGTGCCGTGTGTGAAAATTGTCCTGAAATATTTGTCCTGAAATATCAACGTTAGTAGGTATGGAATAACATTTCCTTATGGTCTATACTAATTTTCTGAATCAAACATACTAATTTTCTGAATCAAAAAACACAAAATAACTAGGTATATCATATATTTGGCATGTTTAATATAAACAAGTTCGTTATTGCTGAAACAAATTATTTGTAGAATTTTATATCATAACGGGTGTTGTTCTAATTTCCCGTGTCCAGGGTCTAGGGTCCACACATTACAGAAGTTTGTCCAATTATGATAACAGGGTCATAAAGTGAAGGGCTACGACCCAAATATAAAGTGATTACTGTGTATCTATTTATCACTACAACTAAAAATAGATGTATTAATTAACTAAACAGACTCAAGCATTTATTTTTGAGTTACATTTGTTTGAGAAGCTCTTTAAATTGTCATAATAATAACACCACTTACACTTTTCTCAGAAGTTCTAAACTAAAAATAGTACGATTTTACTATGCTTCATTGGTTTCGTGGAACGAATGTTATGTTATTTTTCTATCGACCTCGTATTTCCTCAAACCGTTTTGATGTTCCTTACATCGTGTCGTATTTTGCTCCAAAGCGCTCTTGAAATATTATACACCGTGGAAGTGCTTATATTATATTAACCGCATAGAGCCTAAAAAATGAAGAAAATATATACATGTTCATTTATAATAATTTGAATTAAAATTTCAAAACTAATTATTAATATAAAACATAAAGGTGTTATATACGAATTTAAATCAATGATTGTTATCGTAAAGTTTGTGCAAAATCATTATCATGGACCACCAAGAAAATATTGTTTTTATTCTATGTTATGTATAGTACCGTCAGATCTACGCCCAAAGAGTATTTAGCATTCATTCCATTCCAGTAATTACCGCGTAACGACTTTCTTAAGAGCCACAATTTGCTCATAAACCCATATTGCTTTTAATTGCCAAGGGGTAAGGAAAAAATTCCAAAAGGAGTCACCATATACCAATCATATAATAGATGCTTCACAATTGTCAATTATTATTTCATCTTTATATAAAACACCAACAAATAGCTATGTTTTGTAACATAATAATATATAATATAATTGAAGGAAACTCCACGTTCAAACAAATTGCTTGACAACAGAAGCAAATAATTATATAGGGTACTATAATTGTTTTGTTTTGACACATGAGACCCGGACAAAGACGGGTGGGTAATGTATGTTCAAATTAAAATTGTGTATGTGTATTCTACGCCTGTTAAAATACAGGCGTAGAATAGAAGATACAATTTAAGGTGAGTTTTTTGTACAAAAAATTAACAATTTAATTGCGTACACTATTTACATTTGAAATGTATTCTTTTGCATTTAAATTTATTATAACCACAGTAATTTCTTGGCATTGTGATAGTAGTGAGTTATAACTTGAAAACTAAGCCTTAAAACAAGAGGTCTCTGTCAAAAAACACAATTTATTCATAAATCACGTAAGAATCAACCGCAAATATTATGCAAAATTCCACTAAGCCTTCGCATAAAATTTAAATATTGTTAATTAAAATATTACACCAATTAGAATTTGTAAGGTTGTTCAGCGCGGATTATTCCTCTCGTAATAAAAACTAATTAAGTTCTTATTGTACGCTGAGAACCTAATTACAACGTCTTAGAAAGTTGTGAAAAATTAGGAATAATGAAATTTGACGCCTCGTCGCGAGCTCCGGCCCTTAATTGGAAGACAGTTGCCGAATTTTAACGAATGCTAAGTTAATATTTTGCTACAATTATGTTTCAAGCTTTGCGTCCCAATTTATACGAGAGCCTTAATAACCATATCGTTTCACATTTTTGAGCCCATTTTGAAACAGCGCTGAATTCTCTGCTCAAATAATATAATAATTTATAATAAGCTGTATAATAATAATATTATGAACATTTTACGTAATTCACAAATTAATCTTATATAGAAGTAATTTTGAAAATAATGTATAATTAAATTAGTAAATTGTATAATAAATAGCTTTACATTTAATTCAGATTAATTTTATTAAAATATAAAATATTGTGAAATTAATTAACATATAGTTTGAAACATTAATGGATCATGTCATTCTATAATTTTATAAACATAAAAATTCGTTAGTGTTTATTTTAAAGAGATTTTTTAATTACTGTTTGAATTCAAACTCAAACTCAAACATTTATTTATTCAATTAGACTTCTTTTAGAAGCACCTTCGAATCGTCATTACATATTTTTAACATTTACCACCGATTCGGAAAGCAGTATCTATATTTTTCATAACAGGTAACAGGTTAGGTAAACCATAATATTTAAAATATACGATTTTAACAAATTAATGCTCTTTAGATTCTATTAGGGTTAATAAAAAAGGTTTTCAGTTTGCTCAGGTTGTAAGTATAATGGACAAAGTATGTTTCTGTATGCATTTTCATAAGTACAGCCTTAAGATTACGCATTAGGTAGGGTGGGGCAAATTATAAGCCGCGACCACCCGCGACACACTGGGGACTAATGTGGCCCAACGTGGCTGACCCCTAATGAGACCCGCCACTAAAGCATTACTGTGTTTATTTTAGAGGTTACCCTATATAAATAAACAAAAAAATAATTATTTCAAATATTCTTTCATATAATGAGTTACTACAAGACAAAGGAATATCCTCGGTGAAATAATTACAATCTAGTGTAAAACGAACGCTTAGAAAATTATGTGCCTACGTAAGTCTATCTCCAACACAATCATACATACAATTTGATTTCGTATTTAATCGCTTATGCCTTATACCATTAGAATGATATAGGTACACCCCTTAAACTGTTAGGTACACGGTTAAATAATATAGTATTAATTGACTTAACTAACGGATATAAAACGAATATTAAAGCAGTAAGTTAAAAGACGAAAAGAATACATACAGTTTAGAACAATGTACTTTGCAGCAGATATAATTATAAATTACATTAAAATGTAACAGTAAACATTGAAAATTTTCATTCGATTGTAACTTTTACAAACATTTTCCCAACACATGTTTAAAACTAAAAATACAAAAGCCTACATTTTGATTGCATTGTCCATGCCATCAAACGAACAACCGTCTAGAAATTCCATCTCGAATGCATGCGAGAGGCCAGCGCGTGGCGGCGTGGTGCTGACAGCGTTCATCGGCCAATCAGCCAATTGACAGTCAGATTGCGGCCACTGGTCACTGCGGAGATAGGACGAACGTTAGAGTCAACGGCTAGCTTGATGTAACTGAGTTATACAATATGTTAGATTGTGCTGTGTGAATGATTAGATGATGATATCGAGATAACAAAACAAGGTATATAGATAAGTGAAGTCTTTGTTTAATGTTTAGGGAAATGTATTATCATGTAATAGTTTGTCTCTTATAATTCTTATGTATTACCAGTATTTTTTTTATAAACTTGTTTTTTGGAATAAATCTGTCCATTATAAATTCGGTGCCAGTTATTTCATATCCTGCTTTTTAGTTGCAATTTATACACGAATTATACATACATTGGTCAGTTTTCTCACTATAAACTGACACAATGATAACACTAACAACCTGTAACCACACGGAGCTGACACTATTCAAATTATCTACCAATGAAATATGAAAGCTCGTTAAAACTTAATTAATTATTACTTTTAAACAATCATCTTTTGTCACCTTGTACCGGTGACTCTTTATAATTAATCAATTGTTATCATTTATTATTTAAATTTTATAAGCTGCTTCCTTGCTTTTCGATTTAAGCTGTATTAAAAACATAAAGCTTTCACCTTTAAATTAAAAATAAAACGTCAAACATAAAAAAATACAGCATAATTTACAACGAAATGTGGTGGCTGAATTAAAATATATTTTATTACTACAAGTAATAGGAGTATATAAGTGTAATAAAGTACCAATATTACCCTTTTATAACGTACATTCTCAAGTTAAATAGCAGCTAACAAATATTGATCAACAGATAGACAAATAAAACGAGCAGAGGTTTAGAACATGCGGTAAATGTAACATCGCTAACACATGTAGTGGGCTGGCGCCTGGCGCGTAACTCGTCCTAAATACATACAAACTTAAAGCCTAAATTCGTTGCTCAACTTTTTGGCTTATGAATTGTATGGCTTCTAGTTTCTGTACGGTTCTGAATGCTTTTAATGTATGTAGTTAATTACGTTCTGTTAGTTGTGCGGCTTCGTAGATAGATATGTAATACAATATATAAATTCTTATTTCAGATTTAAATCAAAAATTTCATATTGTAGCCAAAATTGACGAAGTGTCGTAAAAAGTTGCGATTAATAATTCAGCCCCTCAGAAATGGAATTTCAATTTTCGCTCACTAGTTTCCTATCATTAAATATATTTCGATCATTAATATACAGCATCAAATATTTCAAAATTAATTTACATTCCCCTACGCTCCACTAATCAATCAGATCAGAAACTCAAAACACGAATAATCGACACTTTATAGATAATCAGATCCCTAATGAATCAGCGCATCGAGCGACATAATGTGCGCGAAATATTCATGCTGCATCCCATGAATATGTGAACGAGTTGTAAAACTGTACGTTTGTTTGTCGCGTGTGATGTATGTGCTGCGGCGAACGGTACGTTCCAAACATTGCACTGTTTTTTAAACCATTTAGTTTTTTGCAATGGTAGGCTTGAGTTGTTTAAATTTTGATACGGATGTGAGTATTGAGGGGTAATTTGCTTTTGTTATTAACTTTGTGTTTTCCTTGTAACTAGATTTACATATATACATAATATATAGTATAGTAAAATAATAAAATATAGTAAAATATTTCACGAATACATCAATCAGTTTTCGTCTTGCGTTTAAAATTTGAAACTATTAAGAGTAATAAAGTATTTCATTTAGTGAAGAGTATAGAGAGAGCACTATTGTGGTTTTAAGCTGTAATAAAAAATGCATTAAGAACTTTAGAGCTGTCTTTATTCGTATAATGGGTTGTATACATGTTGTATCAACATCATGTGAGTAAGCAGCGACGTGATAACTGTCGTCGTAATATGCATCAGCTGGGAATAAATTATTAAATAAATACTCGTTTAAACTTACAAGCATTATGTTATGGAAATATATCTTAATAAAATAATTATTATAATTAATTTATTATATACGAACGTAACTCATATCTATCTATTAAGGTAATAGGCACAATGCGATCCCACTATACATATACAAACGCATTCAGTACAACACTCCATTGCTCTATTGTCCTACATCGTGAAGGAATACTCCATAAGTCCTGGCACAGACTAACACAAACAACGAGCGAAGTTGGGCGCTACTCGCTAACGAAGCGACGCCCGCGGCCAACGCTACGAAATGGGCGCGCTACGTAGCTGCTACGGAATGCCGTAGCATGGACGTACTACGAAATCTTGTTACATAGACGATATTATATTGTGGTCCTGCAATATGAACATCAACTTGTAATCATTTGACTGTTATAACTCATTTATAAAACTTGATTTGTATTTATTTAAAACTCTGTTTTTCTTTCGCTCAAAAGGCAAAAATAAACCAACATTACGTTTAACTATATTAACAGCAAAGCTGTAGGCTGTATAGACAATACATCAGCATGTTTTGTTAAATGTCGATCAATTCCTATAAATATCTTAATCAAACTGTTCAAAGCTCTTCGTTATTTATAAGTTTATTGAAACATGCAGCAATGACCTATATAAATATTCAATCAGTCCATTTAGATGTTTTAGATAAACTTCTATTAATTCTTCTTAATTCTAATACCTTATTGCCCAATACCTATAAATGGAAAATATTTGAAGCGTATTTTAAAATTTATTAGAAATCGTAATTTATGATCGGAAAATTTAAAGAACATTCAGCTGAAATGGTCGTAAATAATAAAATTCGTCCTGAAATGGTTTCAAATTCGGTTTTATAAATACGAGATCATTCTTCCCGTCTAATCAGGCAGCTTTACGGGATAGAAATTCTTATTACATGTGAGATAGACGTCAGTTTGGCTTGAGATGAGCTCTCATGCATAATGTACCAGCCATTCGGTTGACGAGGCGCATCAACCCGCACCCAGCGCCAGTCTCAGCACTAAGCATGCTATATAAATGTAATGCTTTGTAAATCTTCGCGTTTCAGCTGCTTATATGAACGATTACCTCAGACCTTTTAAATGGACTGAGATGTTTTGGAAAATTTCAGAATGATGCAGTTTAATATTGTCTCAAATCTCATACGATATATATTTTTATTTCATTGCAAGTTTTTAACATGGTTAGGTTATTGCTTTGCGCTATTGTACATTACAATATATTTAAATAGTGGTTTATTACAAATTCCTTTTTGTAGACTTTCTTGAGATTCAATAACTGAAATAATAGTTAAGTAAACTTAATTAAATTTTATAGTATATTTAACTACCAACAATATTTCAACAACTACAATAAAAATTCATATCGTGTTCAGATAAATCATTCTTAACATCGAAAAATTTGCATCGCGTAAATCTTGTTCAAAAGTGAAATTCCAAAACACAAAACGTGTAAATACCAAAATATTATCTTAATAATATCTCCCGCAAGCCCTTACAAGTTTCCGAGTCATTACGACGAGAAAACCAGTGTTCCGTCATCAAAGGCTCAGTAATTATACGCAGCTCCATGCGAGTGTGGCCTCGATACAACAATAGGCCCTTTGTCGCGCCAATCTGCACCTTAGCTAATTAGCGCAAGGGTCGGAGTCGCTTGTCGCCCTCCGCCTCGAAAGGTGAAGGAAAGGTCAAAGGGAATGAAGGAATATTGTAATAAATTGGAGCCGAGTTGCGCCATGGCCGCGCCTTCCCCAAATTAACAATATATCGGTGTACCCACGTTGATTTTATGGTAAAAAGGTAATTTACTGAACTGAAGGATACAGGAGTTTCTCATTTCGAGTATTCGTCGAATTTCACCAAACAATTATTTTTAATAAAGTCATAAAGTAAATAATGTTGTGTTGAGGATATTGACGCTATGAAACGTTTTTAGAAGTTGTTTGATATTAAGAAACAATTATTTATTATACTTACTCGAAATTCAACGTTAGAAAAGGTTTTTTAACTTGTACCTACTAAAAATTACCAATTCATTTTGATTTGTATGTAAGAGAAGTTTGCAGATGATAGAAGCACTGTAAAAATAAATAGAATTATCTATGCACAAAAAAATCAGACATTAAAATTATATAAAAAAAGTTTTTAGCGTCTAAAGCTGTAGATGTAAAGCGTCCAAGCTGAAAGACAAATTCTCATTTACCAACGGTCTCCAAGCAATTTATTATAAAAAAGGATCATTGAAATTGTTTAAAATGAACCTCACAGAAAATATTTCAGATGTTATTCTTACCAGGTACCTATATACAAAAAATAATTTTATTCATGAATATAACTCAAAGGTCTATATATCAATTGTTATTTCAGTTTTTATTACCTAACATAAGTCTATAAAAAAAAACCTAACCGAAACAGTAGGCCATCCCTTAAAAGAGTAAATGTTCCCGTGTAACAAACGGCGCGTAGACAGTAACGTACAACGTTTACATGCAAACGAAATTTATTATGGGCGCGTGTATTTTATTTTCCTTCAGCGAAATAATAAAATGTATTTAATCTCACTGAACATATTTATCGCGAATCGTGTCGTACTGGCGTGCGCGCGCTTTTTCGATATTGTTTGCAGAAGCCATTCGTTCCGTTGCGTCCCTTATTATTCCGGCTCCGTGCTCGCCTCGCGCGGAATACATAAATTCGTTTCGCCGACCGAATCATGCGGACCACTTTACACGAATGCTTTCACGCGTTTGTTTTCCATCGACGCTCAGGTAACCAACAGCATTCCGATATTTCATTCGAACCTGTCGATGTAACAGATACATTTTCTTTTTTCCTGGATATAGGTCTATTTCAGCGTGAAAGTATGTGGGCAGAAAGTGATCCTATATTACGAGATAGGTAGGACTTTCTTCTTGTATTCATCCTCCGCTAAACTATTTAATACCCTGTTCCACCCTCGATTACACAATACAGAGTTTAGTGGTGGAGAGGGTATTACAATGTAAGTATATTTATCGGAACTTGGGATTCGATATACGGGAAATAAGTTTTATTTTCGTCTTGAAGACATTCTTATTGTTCTTTTTCCTTGAGTAACAAGGGTAGATAGAATATGTTTCGTCCAAAAGGGGAGCTTTTAGCTTCAAACGTATTTCACAATTTTATTGACTTTAGTTAAAATTGTATCAAAAATAAATTCGATTGATCGTATAGCAGATAGACGCGGGTTCGAAACCTGCCTCGTGATAGAATTTTCTATTCTTTGATAAAAATCTTACTCAATTGTGTTATTTCTTATTTACTTATGCGGACCTGTATAACCTAAATATTTCAAATATAGAATTGTGTTGACTTAGTTTTTATAGCAAAGCTATAATTCACAAGTATAATCACTAAAAACAAATACAACAAGTTCATCGACTCCACTGTGAGAGCATCTAAAACTATTTGTTCGTATCTGTCTTGATTTATATTTTGCAACAGTGGATGTATAATGGAAGTTGCAATTTATTGCAGAGATTGCAATCGAAATCTCTCGACGTTGCCAGCGCGGGAATCTTACGGATTTTTTGGCAGAGAGGTCGAGAATGCGCCGCGCTATTATCGACCTTGTTCTGTGGTGTTAGAGTTGGGAATACTTTGGATAATGAATGAACTAAGTAAGGCTCGCAATTAACGAAAGATTGTATAGTTTTATTTGGTGTTCAACATTTTACGTGTTTAGGAAATATCATTATGAAGAAAATAAAAATTTAATTTATTTTAACTAGGCCGTTTGTTATATGTATAAGCGTCATTTTAAAAATACATTATACACCAGAATTTCATTTCATTCATTCATGACTTCTAAATGCTGTCAAATAGCTTGCAATAAATGATATCATAAGTAAATGATTCTTCTTTTCTTTCTATGATCAGTCAGCATCTCAGAAGCATTTAAAACATATACTCTGATAAAAACGTGGATATATTTCTCAAAGTTACACTATTATCATCAATTAAATTGTTAGCTTGTTTCTTTACCACCCTTTTTTGTTCACGTTCATGTGTCACGTATATTTTGCTTGTTCCTTTGTTAAAACCGCGGCGTTCGACCCGCCACGTGCGGGAGTGGCCTGGCCTCACGGCGCTGTCAGCTGCGGCCTGCACGTCCGAGGATCCTCGCACGTAACGCAGCGGACCCAATTTATTATCCCTTTATTCTCATACTTATGTTTCTATTTCGTGCCTTATTTATCAAAGGACCTAACAGAGTTACGTGCTCTTTTTGGGAAAAGATTTAGGGATTCTAGGTCGGGTATAGACATGTGTGCTGTTGCGTTCAATCTCGGTTCTTTGATAACTTCGTTATACGATATATTTACTTTGGGGAATAAGACGTACAATACGTTTCGATATATTAAAATAAAATAAAATTGGAGAAAATATTTGGGTTAACCATTATTTTTACTGATTCACACTAAAGTTTTAGAGTGGATTGATTATAATGTTATTAGTTTGTATATAGCGGATGAATTGAAAAGGGAAGTAATTCTTTCGGATTTAAGCTAATTTATTGTTTTAGTTTTTATTCCGGATTAACACAAGTGGAGCCGTAGCCATCGATTTGACTATAAAATATAATACATATTTGAACCATCGATGTGAACACATAAAAGCCAATATTGAAGTGTGGTGATCGTTTAATCACAACCCCTGTAAAGCCCCCTGTAACGTTCGGTGACAGCGGCTATCAGGGTAAAGACAAAATACATGTCGTATCTTCGCCTCAATAGACTTTAATAAATGTAATTTCCACGCAACTTTGTTTTATTTTATAAGCGCCTTCTTCTAACATTAACAAAACAACAAAAAAGAAATAGGGCAATCGGTCCAACCCTTCACGCATGTAACCAAGGGAAAAAGAGGGTTTCGTTTCATATAATGTAGTCCTAGATTTTTTATTATAATTGACAACATTTCATTTTTTATAAGGCCATGAAAGAAAAAAACCGTTTCTTTATTTTGCTCTTGCGATTACAGAAAAAAAATTATTTCATTTTATAATCGCATATTTTAAGAGAAATTAAATAAAAACGATAAATGTGATGATGACGTCATACATACGGAGGAATAAAAATGCGCCATAGCCTAATTTAAAAAAAGTTAAAAAAAAAAAAACTATCACTGACATTTACAGGGTATGGCATGTGTCAAATTTCATATTAATGTCATTTTTGTGAATTATTCATGTAAACAAACTTTTAAATCTGGTCCGGGAGCCAGAAGCAGATTTTATGACCAAGTTCCTCTCAAGCGGTAATTAGTAAAATGCATCAAAGTATAGTATTATAAAGCCTCGTGAACGTCAGCTGGAGCTCGGTTGGGGGGGTGAGCGGTTGTAGCCTCCCACGCACGTAAGAAAAAAAAGTATATTCATTCATTTCCTCTCAGCTAAAAATTTGTCAAATTGTAGCTAACCCAATATCTCAACGAAAAATAATAATCAGCTGGTTACAGCATGGTGTATTATACGTCAGCTGGTGTCTCGAATATAATGAGACATTAACAAAATCATCGAGATACGTGGAATTCCATCAACATAAGTCCCGGTAAAAGATAAGTAATAACTTTATTAATTATATATTATACTATTATTTTTTTAATAATTATAGTTAACTAATGTTTTTAGTGGGTTATTTCATATTTGTTACACTTTTAGGTAGTTATGTGAATTTGATGATATGATAGTTATTTTTAAATGCAGTTTATAATATTTGTAAAAACATGTTTACCGATGTGGCTGAATGTACGTAGTACCCCGATCATGCGCACAACTAACCACCTCCAAGTACCTTATTACTGTCTATATTATGCTAGCGTGTGTTGCTTGAATTTTAAAAAATAACGATAATAATTAAAGATACGTCATTTCATCTCAGATGAAAATTTGTGAGCTGATTGTTAATATACTGATGCGATAAATAAAAAAAATCAGCTATCAATAATTCGAGGAAAACCTAGTCAGTTGATGCATATAAATTGGCAATAGATGCTTCTGTCTAACTCCTATGTAATAACTTTCAAAGTATCAGCTGACGGTTTTTCCACCAAGATACAGCCAGCTGACCTATATATATATCCACAGTTACATATAAGCTATCATCAGGTAAATTTTTGTTTGAGAGGAAATCACGGAAAATAATTTTATTTTTTTCATGTTCGAGACACCAGCTGACGTATAATACACCATGTTGTAACCAGCTGATTATTTTTTTTCGTTGAGATATTGGGTTAGCTACAATTTGACAAATTTTTAGCTGAGAGGAAATGAATGAATGTATTTTTTTTTCCTACGTGCGTGGGAGGCTACAACCGCTCACCCCCCCAACCGAGCGCCAGCTGACGTTCACGAGGCTTCATAATACTATACTCTGATGCGTCTGACGAATTATCTCTTGAGAGGAAATAATTAACCAAATTTGCACCTGGCTCCCTAACCAATCGTGTTATTGTGTTTTGGTTTTCTAATTTAATCTCATTAGCGTGATGTTTGTTTGATTGGAGTTGGACCAATTCATTTATATTATACAAATAGTGCCTATAGTGTTCATAATTTTCTTGAAATAAAAGACTTTGTTTACTTACTAAAAGTTGTATTTATTTAACACTTTCCAACGTTTTTGGGATAGTATATTTGTTTCCCAGAAATTTTCAGCACCCCTTAACAAATCCTGCATAAAGTCATCATCATCAGTACTTGTGAATAAGTTTCTTTTGTTTAAAATTTGGATCAGCAAATAATAAATAACAATATTTACAAAGCTTGACGAATCAAAGTGACAAATGTGCCAAAATGTCAACTGTCAAGATTTTTTTTTAATTTAAACTAGGGGTATGTGGCAAAGGAAAAAATGTATTCCTCCGTATGTATGACGTCATTTGGCGCTTACGACATTTTAGAATGAGATGATTTTAAAACTCAAAAAGATGAATGAAAACTTCCATATTTAGAAAAAGCAAAAAATACGTGTATCATAATTTTTGATCTAGTTTTCATTAAAATAAAAAAATAAGTAGCTTAAAATTTTGAAATGTTGTCAATTATAGCTTTTAACGTTACGTATCGCCATAACAATTTAAACTTTACCACAATTTTCACAATCTAAAATAGCATACAGATATAAATAAGCCACAAATTGAAAATCGATTTATTCTGAAGGTAATTAAGCCATTACTCATTTATTGATACACGTAAATGAATTAAGAGTCGACAAACAATCCGACTGCTGTCGGTCTGGCGAGCCCCGAGCGGCCCCAAGCGGCGGGCGGCGGGCGGCAGGCGGCACTATCGCGTTTGGGACGGAAATAAATCAGTAAACATTAACAATTGATTGATAAGCGCTTGTTTGCGAAGGACCATTAAAATAAATTGAATTTATCTGACGTTCAGTTAATTTCACGTCGCAATCGTGTCTCGCTCGCAGTGATTACGCGATTCCGATATTTGTTGTTACATGTGTTTCGTGATGTATTATCGAGCTACGATACGGGAAATCGTTTTGATTTAAAATATTTTTCGCATTTAAATTGCATAGCAATACTTAAAAGTTACATACACATAGCAATACGTATAAAGCTTAAAAAACTAAATGCGGATGGTGTAATTTCTAAGTAATCATAAGGTTCTCTAAAGATAAAGGAAGAAAAAGATCGTCAAAAACCCACTAACTCTATTCAAAAGCGTTTTTCCTAAAAACGGTCGGTTATACTCCCTCAAAAGATAATTTAGACGTGCCTAATGTTAAGCGGAATTCAGTCCAGTGTACAGTTTTATCCGTTAGTTTTTTCAGGAAGTTCCATTAAAAACAGGGCATTTCTAAAGCGATTCATATCTCCTAAATGGTAAATGTCCCAGATCTGTAATATGGTGAATACTAACTGACTCACTTTTGCATGCGAGCGTACGAATTGTATGAGCGTACATAATCCTTGAAGTACACTCGCGTTCAGTTTGTAAATAGTAATATAACTCAGTAAGTGTACTTGTTACTATGTTATATTAATGTATATTCAGGTATAATAATAATTATACTTATACATAATATCGATCCAAAATATGGCGACTATGTTTTCAACATCCACGCACACTCATAATATATTTTCTATAATATCTGGAAGCCTTTACATACTCTCACATTCTTATAACAATTAGTACATATTAATATATAAAGGATATATTAGCAAAATTTTAAGATCGTTAATAGATATTAAAAATATGTTGAAAATTCACTGTCGCATCATATGATATTTTTCTTTCATCTTTGTTGGGAATCATAATATTATTATTCCAACAGATCACCTCAAGCTCGCTTTCAGTCTTAGACCATTTTCCGAGAAAGGTTGTCGCATATACATCATACATCAAAATGTAATCTTTTCCCTGTTAATACACGCGCGACACTAGCCACTTTGCACTCTCCCGGCTCATATCACTCACACGAAACGGAAAGTCCATCAATCATCATCAAACGCGATGCTCGTCCAGGCGTCGATATACATTGCGCGTTTAAACTCTCCGCTGAAAATAACAGAACTATGTCTCCGACAACAACAGCAATGTATACAACTCAGCGATTGTAACGCTCATGTTGTAATACATTGATAGTTTTACGCATGATGTGATGAAACAAGCCCATTTATTGACATCAATGTAAAAATACAAAATGTATACGTTTTCTCAATACGCTCCGTTGCGTACACGTAATGTAGCAGTTTACTATTTTATAACCATGGGACGTGACAGTCACGACTGGAAAATAAATATAAAATCGTCCGAGTGTCGGATCGTGTTAGAGGCTTTGATGCCTGCAATAAACTTGTATTATTTGTGCTTTGTGGGGAAATAAAACTTCTAACGGCACAATCTATACATATAATAAAATCTAACAGTAACGCTTGGCTGATGTCTTCACGCATACATCACTAAATAGATTTGGATAACACTATAAAAAAAATTAGGTAACCTTGAAATAAAACGAAAACCTACCTCTTAAACGAAATGAATTAGGTCATGGAAATTTTCAAAAATAAGAAGCAAAGTTTTTTTAGTAATAGCGACATTTCAGACGAAACGTTAGTAATTTATGTATTGGTTAATATTGAATACTACCTAATACCTATTGCTGCCGTAAATATTAGTTTACCTTAGGGAATAACCTTCCAAAAATTGTTAGTGCTTACTTAAATCCTATAGGAAAGTTTTCGGGTAACATTTGTAATTTATGCGGCGCGTGGTTTCAGCTGCTTGTAATATATCAGGGGTTTATAGATTATGCGTATACATATATATTATAAGTGATTATCGGCTAATTGCGAAGCGGCTTTGGTTTATAACATTCTGGCATAGACGGATCGCCTGCCAATTTACGTTCAATTTCTCATTTTCATATCCATTAATTATAATTTATGAGATGTTTCATTTAGGGCTTGAATTGAGGAGAAATAAAAGAAAGATAATACTCTTATTTCTAGACACTTCAGTTGCTATGCTACGTTTTTTCTAAAAGTTGATATTATGTTTTTCAGTTTATTGTGTTTATGTTTATTTTATTTTCCCATTGTCATGGTATAACATAAAAAGATGCCTTCGTCCGTGTTTTTGTTGTGAACAATTACGTTACCTTTATTACACTTTCTGAATTTGTCTAAATTTGGTAAACATATTATGTAACATAATAAATAACATCTACACGAAGCCATAGACTAATAAGTAATACGTCTGTGAATATTTATAATATTATATTCTGTATTCATTATTTATAAAAAGAATTTCAAAGACTCAATTCAATATATTATGAGGAAATTATAATATTCAAGAGTAAGTTGAACACAAAGAGGCTCTTTATTTACAGATAAAAGCAGCGTCGTAACTATTTCCTTTTACATTTACCTTTTAAAATGATATTTGTATATACGTTTGTGCGTTTTAACTTACATTTTATATTAACTCGTTTGAAGCCGAGGTTAACAAGGTATTCGTTAGAAATGCCAAGAATGTTATATTTCTTATTTCTTTCTTTCAAATTAAAAATAAAATAAAATGTGAAAAATGAAATTATGATGAATATATTTTTTAAAATGGATTGAAAATCAAGAAATATACGAATTCGGAATGCTATCAATGTAAATTATATTTAAAATATTTTTATAGTAACTACTTACAGGTTTTGACGATTTCAGCAATTCAAGTCTGCCTATCAGTTAATAGTACTGAATGAAATCTTTTCTGCAAAGTTTTTCTATCTTTAGAAAACGTTTAGGTACAAAGACATCAATCATCATCAATTGATACGTAAATATAATAATATATAGAAAGTTTAAATATAATGAATAGTTACCCAATATAACGGTAAGAGGAATGCTCGTGTAGACTTCCGAGAATTCATTAAATTGATTAAGCCCTAATTGATTGGGTTGAGTTACCAAACATCGGGAGGTCGGAAGCGAATTGTGTGATTTTCATTGACGCAAAACTGTTTCATAATATTATGTTTATTTACATTATGGAAATTGTACCAACACAAAACGAAAACACTTATTGAAATAAAATGTAAATATTAACTGAAAATTTTAAACTTCGGCTTTATATTATTATTGTTGCTCTACCTACTGCATAAAACACGTAAGTAATTAAAAACGTGCTCATTAATATTATATTTTCGCTGATTTTGTGACTGTATACTTTGATACTGCTAAAATTATTTGAAATAGGTACTTATTAAACCACTGTTTAAAATAATAAATTTTAAAGTGAAACAGTACCACACAGAAGTAGCTCACAAATGTTTTCATACGTGAAATTATACAAAGTACTCGTAATAATGCCTTCCCAAGGGTCAGAACAAAGCGGGCGAATATATTTGAATGCAAATATTTTTATAATTGTCGAGTAATTACGTTACTGAGCACGAGAAGCCCCTCGGTATTCACGTGTTGTGTGGCGCGAGCGTTTGTCCCTGACCTTTCGTATTTTTCTGGGTAAATATACGAAGGTCACTGAAATACGGTTTAATATTATATCTGCTAACTCAATTTTCACTATTCAGCGTGGCTTCGTATTGGATTAACCTAGATTTTAGTCAAAAATAGATGTTATATTAAAATTTAAATCCGGCTTGATTTTCGTCGATATTAGAGGCGGGTAGAAATATTATGTTTCTTTGTCACGTGTTCATAGAGCTCTGTTCTATTGTATAATTTGTCTCTTACTAAAGTTTAGTTTCTCATATAGCCTTTTATAAACCATAGTCCGAATACAAGTAAGAGACGAGCTAGGCACTTACAGTGCTTCATTTGTCACAAAATTGTATTATACTTGGAAGAGCTTTTCATCATAACTATTATTTTATGTACAGTTATTACAGGCCAAACGTGGTCCATATCCAGATGAATTACTTATATTATCATTCATATGACACAAACGCTCCACAGGCGATAATACTCATATAATAACTAATCATAAAACTGAAGCACACCAATAAGTTCGGCGAACTACTCGATAGAGGTTATTCTACCAAGTTATGATGGTCACGGCGGGATCAGGTGCGGCCGCCGGGGGAGGAGGGGCAGTGGCAGTAGGGGGAGAGGGGGTTCCTTAAGCCTTCTTCGATGAGTTGCGACTTGAGAGTAATCGATCGCTGTAATTAGAGACAGGTGAAGTTTGTTCCGAACTACCCACATTTTTATTTTATTAGCTTTTCATTAGCGGTCCAAAGTTTGAGGTTAATTTGAAATGAGATTTTGATGTAATTATATTCTTTTGATATTAATTATGAAAGCGAAATTAGTTTAAAATAATATGAAAATTATGATGGTATCATTTGAATTTAATTACAAAACTTACAGAAAGTAGATAGCCGTAGTTATCAAGCACATAATTTTATTGTATAAAGTAAGTAATTTTGACATTATTTTACCCTGTTAATATTTTACTAAATAGGTATCTTAGTTTTCACTTAAAAAGCAAAATATAAATTACCTATGAGACTCACTTATTCAAAATTTTAATATGCAACTTCTGTAGAGGCATGTAGAGCATTTGAAAAAGCTCATAACAAAAAGATTAACGCTTTTGATCCGTCAGTTGATTTGTATTCGATCATACAATTTGTTCACAACAGATCGTAATTCAGTTTGTGCGAGCGACCGGCGACCGGCGACCGGCCAATCAAAGATATAAGTGATGTTTGCGTTTCAAAATAAAATTGTTTCAAATGTTTGCTCTTTTTGCCCGACTTTGAAAAGGTTAATTTAACAATGTATATTTGTGCAATATTAGACATGAAAGCTGTAACTGGAGTAATGAATTCATTAAAACTATATTAGAAAATATTTCCAGTTGTCTCTCCTAGTTATTTTTGCCATCATTCAAAAGCACTTCGAAAGTCATCATTACACAAATTTCATCTCGGACTGCAGTCTATATGTGATAAAATATACATTATATTCTGTAGTAGTTTTTGCTATCAAGTGATATGAAGTTGTTCATATTCGGCGAACAGAATATGACAAACGTCGGGTCGCAGGTGCGACTTGCTCTCGACGCATAATCACTGCGGTAATATCAGTGTACATACTCGTAAGTAGTTTATGTATTTGGGGTGTTATAATACAAGGTAAGGCTTTTTCGATGTAAAAGCTAACTGGGTTGTAGGTTTACTGTATTAGCAGATGCTAATATAGATTGAATTGTATCTAAAATAAACAGGACAAAATATGAAACAATTTATTTATTTATATTCAAGCAGATTTTCTATTGTTTGTTGAACATGCAGTCAATCTGTAGGTACATAACAGTTTCTCCAAAGTAATTGTAGTATTTACGATTTGTATTTAAATCTATCAAGAGGAGTTGAATTTTAACTGAGATTGTCAAAAATTCATCAGTTTACAAACAAAGGCTGAAGTCAAATACATTATTTACTGACCTTAAGAACTATATACCTACTGTTATTTATATTTATTTATTTATAACACTTTATTGCACAAACTAAATTATGACAAAAATAACATTAATACATAAGAAAGGCATAGTTTGTTCAAGAGGCGGCTTTATTGCTAAGCAGCAATCTCTACCAGGCAACCTGATGGGAAAGGAAATGTATGTTAGTACCATTTACATGTAAACAAATAGAGATATAAAGCTCTTTTTACAGGGCCTCTTGGGGACTATAATACGCCTTGCATACCGCGAAGGTCACTAATGTCTCACACGGGCAGATACATATTTCGTCCCTCCCCCTCCCCCCGTGTCCTGTCACCCCCCTCCCCCTCCCACGACCGCTAAGTTAAATTAAGCCAGACCAACAACTGTTAATTGAAATGACGCTTCAGAGAGTAATGTTGAGTCGCGGGTGACGCACGAATGTATTGCGTTATTAAAAACTTTTAATGGATTAGAAGTTGGGCTGTTCTCGTGAACTGCCGTGATTATAATTCAATTATTATGTTTATTTACTGCTTCCTAACTATGTCACGAGATCACTTGATAAATAGGTGATCGTCAACATGGTTGATTTTCGTGACTTTTTAATTGAAAAGCAAGTAAATAATATTTCATAATTTACATATAACTACACGATTAAAATTTTGAAAATTAATATAGTTCAAATATTACGTGTAAAGGAACGGTATTTCACGTAGTCGCCGTAAAAATCATAAAACATGGACCACAATGTTCAAAGTAGAGCACACGAAGGATGCAAAAACGTTGTTTATTTAGTAAAGGTAAACATAACTCAAAGACATTTGCTAACGAGCTGCAGCACCGTCCAGCTCGCACCGGCTTTACACCGAAAATGTTCATTGTTAATTTGTTGAATGTGTGTTAAAAATACAAATACATTAAAATTCACAACACAAGCAAACCTAACGTTTCGTATTAATTCTGTACACGGTTTCTGAATAAAGAATTGTTTAATTATTTCTATTAGAGAATATATTATACGTTTCATAAATTTAATTTAAATATTACATTACATTGTATATTATATATATATATATATATATGGGTATAACTGTAAGTTTGTATAAAGCGGCATATATGATTTTAGCAATCATATAGGGATACAACTGTTTTTAAGATAACTATAATGTATAAATAGGGTTTTTTGTTTAACCACCTGGAAAAGGCTGCGGTCAAAAATATATTATGTATAATGTATATGGTATTCCGCATTTTCGTAGGAAGTACGGTTGGCTATTGTGACCCCGTTGCAAGTTGTCGCCCCGGGACCGGAGCAAGGTGCGAACTTTGGGAAAGGTCGGGACGCCATTTTATTGGGTGAAAACTTTTACCCGTATAATCTAGTTTTAGACGAGATTGTAGTAAATTTTTGGTTCGACTTCTCACCTAGAATCTTAGTTTTAATTTCGAAAATTTCAGGATTTAATGTAGCAAACATTCGTGTTACAAATAAATTATTTATCATCAAATTACATAATATGCGAAGAAATCTTGTAGAAAGAATGTGACAAAGTATACATTTGCAAATGTACATATTATTAGTAATTCGTAGCCCGACGTTCGCTAATTATTCTATTCAAATTGTAAAGTTGTAGCGTCGTTAACACGACTTCAGATGTGTTGCTAAATGTTACACTTCCTCACGTATAAATGTTAATTGTAATTACCACAGTAAATAGTTTACAGTGTGTTAACATCGGTCGTTTTATTTTAAACATTTCTGTGTTTACAGATAGTATAATACAAATAATTGTTATTATAATTAATGTCATTGTGTGACCAGTGCGATAGTTCAATGAATCTTAGCTACGATATTTATTATTAACTTTCCTTGATAAGGCGATCAATAATCATAATCATATTTTGTTGACATAGTCTGTGAAAGCGTATTCACATCTAGCGGTATGGTATGTAGAGCTTTTCTCATGTTTTTAACAAATGAGTATGTTAATAATGTAGTAATTTTTCTATTATAATTTAAATCACAAACATTCTCAATTTTAACGAAAATGACAACCCACCGAGGTCGCAAACCGATTACTCACGAGCATAACTTCATAAATAAGCTCCAACTAAATAGTAAATTGTGCGTTGAATTGGAAAATAGATACGTGCGAGTCGCTTAACTTTATAAAAGGGGAAAGTTGGCAATACGCTGCACGCTGCAGCTCACAGTCTTGTTATAAGTTGTCTGTCGCGGCTCCGGCTGCAGCACGGCGCTGGCGGCTTTGAGGTGACTTTGTCATTTTCCTTGAAGCCGTGCTTTGACTTCACGATGTGATAACGTTCGTGCACGCTGCATTAATTTTGCTCATGTGGCTAATGAGATGTCTGCTAAATGATGGCTTGTAATGGAGGATTAGCTTTACTTTGTTATAAGGTAGCATAATAAAACGTAGTTATGTAACGTAATGTTGTTTGAGATCTATTTTCTTGGCAGGTACGATCAAAGGTCTGCACATTCTGTGACTACGCTTTTCTTCTAGATTATGTCGTCTGAGGCAAATTGCATAGAGCTTCTGAAAAATAAAATTGTAATCTAGTAATTAAAATATCAAACATTTAAAGTCATTTGATTTTTCCAATGGGCGTTGTTTATGCCTTTTTAAGCTTATGACTATAGTATAATATTATCTGTGCTAATGCTTAATAACATGTCCGATACATAAGAAGCGACATAATCGTGTTACAACTAAAGCCTCTTTAATAAAGATTAAACAAAAAATACATAAGTATATTTATAATAATCCATTAGTATTACTTCACTTTCTTGAAGGTATCAAATTTAATATCCAAAGTTAAGCTTCTTCTCTATGTGATTACATAGCGAGTGGTATTCTTGAAAATAATGTTCATTTACAAATATTTCTTCTAGAATGTTCTGAAAACACATCTGCACAAACAAGGCTAAGGTTGGAGTCTCGCCCGCATCAGTGTAGTGTAATTAACACTCAGAGGGGAATGGCGACAAACCAGACGATTAGAAGCTACGCGCCGCTAACTTCGGTGGCCTTGATACGAGTATATACTTGTTGCTCTTGTCAATGCATAAATAATGCTAATGAATGTTGTTTCACTTGTTAGAATGGATTGGATTGGATGGATTATCATTATAAGAAGAATCTTTTATTTTTCGTAATTTATTATTAATGGCTAGGCAAGTATTTCTTTAGCTTATGTGGTATTCTGGTATATTAGCTACAGCACTGCCTAGTATCATCAAAATCAGTTCAGTGACATTTGCATGGCAAAGAAATGAACATACAAGTAATCATCAATACAATGAAATTTATCACGTTTATAAAAAAATTGGTGGGATAAAACACGTGTAAGCGCGACATTAACCTAGGGTTTTGAAATATTTGAATAAACTAGTCTAACCAAATATAAGCTAATAGAATTTGAAACTACTAATTTTCAGTGATAAATAATTAAAATATCCATTAAACTATGGTTTATTCAACAGGGCTTTTGAGTCAATACAAAATAAAATGGCAACATATAAATGAAAACATTGGGTCAAAAGAATTTCCTATCAAAAGACCTAGCAAGCAGCGGCTTCTGAAGTACGAGTAGGTAGGTAATACCACATCCTATGTAAAACGTAGATTTTTTACGAAATTTATCCTTCAATCTCGAACGTTACTCTTATGAAAAAATCTAATCTACAGTCTACAAATATCAGGTAATTAAAATCATTTCACATCTATTGGCTCTAACGGTATTGAAATTAAATTTAAAAGTGTACACTGTAATTAATAGTAACTCGGTTTAAATGATGTAAAAGAGAGTTCTGTTAGTTGCGGAGCTCTAGTGGGTTCGTTTAATCACCATTCAAAAGTTTCAATGCCTTTTTAGTTGATGAAATATGAGTCAGAGTTTGAGCATCGTATTTAACTAAAGTAAACTAAAGCCAACTCTGTACACAGAGCAGCGAATTTCATAGAAGCGAATAAAACAATTAGACAGTCTTGTTACAGGGTTTTCACCGTACATTGAAATGTACAGGCAATGTATTATTAAGGTTGAAAGCTTAAATATTGTAATTAGTGTGTGTGTGTGAGTTTGTGGTGTAATAATGGGTAGTAACTGTGACTACAAACCTATTTAATATTTTTAAACTCGAGTTACAGTATTTAAATATAATTACATTCTACTTTGTTTTTCTCTACATGTTTTGCGTTGAATGCATTCATTATACAATGAGGATTTTAATTCAGATGTCTTTTTAGTACCCCATTTATAATACATAAATAATTTTCATTTTAACAAGATTTTTATGACGTTGTGTTTTCGTTCTAAAATTCCTTTCCAGAATCTAATTTCTTATATCACTAGTCTAGACGAAAGATTATAACTTTGCTTGCTATGACCAAAGCAATACGCTTTGGATTGCAAATTTTCTGCATCGCATAAACGACTTCACTATCGATTTTGAGCTGCGAAACAACCTCTCATAAATATATGATACACAAGCATAGTGCTTTTTGCACAGATAAATAATAAACGATATATAACGAATAAATATTACCAAACTTATGGTAAATATTTCATTATTATTTGCTATCCAACATTTGTTTCCTTTGTACATTTACTAACATTGTATTCATTAATAAGCTTATAATGTGTGGTTTTTTAAAACATTTTTTCTTCACTTTAAAAAGTATTCTTTATCAAAGTCGGAGTATGATTTATGAACTACAACTTTATTAAAATACTTCTTATAACATATTATAGTATGATGTTATCATCCGATTTTTTGGTTGACTCGTCAAAGTAAACTGGGTGAGGCTCGCCCCTACCTCCGAGATAATTAAACCGCGTCTCGTCTCACTTAATGCCATATATTTCAGCGCAAAGCCTCTTCCCTCCCAACGTACGGGGTGTTAAAGCTAATACTACATTCATTATTGTATTAATTGAGCCTGGATTTAGGTTACTAGAGGTTCGTGGTTGCTGCAGTACATGCATTGTCACTGTCTATTCTGTGAGGCAAAGGTATAATGCATGGAGGGATAAATTGTGAGCGAACATTGTTTATTATATTGAGAACATAAGTATTTATTTTTAAATAATGGTATCTTGGCGATATAGCCGAGATATAGCGAATTGAGAGCCTTTCAAAACTTAATATTGTCGAATGAATGATGGTTGACTCTAAAATAATTCATTTTTTGTTAATTACAAACAAAAATTAACAACAATATTTTCCTTGAGAATAAAAGTTTTATATTCAGTACAGACAGTTGAAAGCACAGTTACATCTAAAGCCCTGATAATATTATGATTTTTTATTTATTTGTAGTAAAACTATTTTTCTTGTTGATTTACCAGCAGTACGTGTTGAAATTTAAAATGTAAAACGTGAATCAAAATAAAATCAGAATGTTGGTTTTATAATAGCAACGAATATGAATAAATCGCTTTTTTAAATCCGATGTAAAGCCTTCAATGCCTAAAAAAATGTCATTTGGCAGGTGCGGCGGACTGCGGCCCACCGACCCACGGCCCGTCACTCTTGCTTAAGTATTAATAAAACACTTTCTTTCGAGGTACTGTTTCAAATAAAATTGTAAATGGCTCTGTCTGTGTATTTAAGATGATAAAAACACTGGTATTCCCTTGCCTTTTTATATGAGGCAAGGGAATACAGTATTATTTTTTTTTTTTCACAGGCAATTTATATTCTACTGCGAGTTTTTTATAAAAAAATTCGGATTCTTTTAACCAAAAAATGTTTATTTTAAAAGGTTACTCGTGAAGTGATCAGCAAATGTGATTATATATTTCCATATATAACCCTAAATACTGTTAAATGCATTTCTGAGTATGTGAATAATAAATTTTTGATTATTTTAACACTGTTTGTTCAACAGTCAACTTATATATGCTATTTTATACTATGTTTTATAATAATTCTAACCTATCTACAATGAAAGTTGTAGCAGAGGCATTTTATAGGATAACAGCTATTTTAAACAAATTCTTTAGTGAATAAAGCGAAGCAAGGCGGGTCGCTAGTTCATACAATCGGTTGAGGTCGGCCGTCGCCCGCTAGTCTGTCAGACCCGTACAGAGTACACGGTATAACAATAGGATTTCGTCATCTGAATAGCTTTAAAGGACTGGGCTCTTCATGTCTAGATTTTTCTCCTTGCGTGTTATTTGTGTCTTTGTTGTTGTACTATTTATAAAAGCACACAGAAATAAGAGCAAACATTTTGTTAATACATTGTATTTCAAAGTAGAATACAGTTTATAACAAACTAGCTTTCCGCCTGCGGCCTCGCCCGCATTTTCAAAGAAAAACCCGCATAGTTCCCGTTCCCGTGGGATTTCCGGGATAAAAACCTAGCCTATGTTGCTCAGTGAAGATGCAGCTTTCTAATGGCGAAAGAATTTTTGAAATCGGTCATACATACATACATACATAATTACAAACCTTTCCTCTTACAATATTAGTATAGAAGTATAGATAAATAAAATTATGTTTTCTGTTAATTTGCTTGTAAGGGTAACAATTTTTTTTTAATTGGCTCGAGTAAGCATTAGGTATAACAGAATGCAAATAGCACGATAGTCAAGCCGATACAGCATTATATTTTTGCTATGAACAATTTTCTCTTGTAGAATTTGACTGATTTCAATCGAAAATAGAGAAATAGGCAATGTGGAACGCGGTCGTATTTTAGTATCATCTATTTTTTGTTTACTCGGTCAGTGCGTTTAACGCCAACAAAGAATATTTGCACAGTATCGGATGTACATATCTGCCCGGGGGTGAGGTGGGGTATAGTTGTGGAGAGGGGAGGGAGGAGGGGGGGTTCCAATGAGCGCGGTTGAGCGTGATTAGACGATGACGAGCGTGGCTGCGGTGAGCGGGCCCGCGTGCACCGCAGTGACGCGGATATTTCCAAATGCCATATGATACGATAATTTTAGACGCAAATGGAATACGTCGAACGCTAATTTGAAGGAGCAGAGTCTAGCTGTGGGACTGTAGCCGTTTGTAGATCCTTATCGTTCAAAAATTGCGTTTAATAATTGTATCCTTATGTGTATCCTTTTGTGCCTTATGTGTCACAACTTGGCGATAGTGTAACACCGATACTGAACGTTGCTGACAGCGTTGCTTATTAATAACCAGCCCTGTCACGCTCCGCTGTGGCACATTATGGTTGCATGGATGAGAAATGAGGAAAAATAGAAAAAAATCCATATCTGAAGCGCGTTGTATATCGTGTCAGAATTTGAGCTGAATCTGTGTAGAAGTATTAGATAACATATACAAAATGTTACCAAGGCAGATTTAAAAATATTACACTAACAACCTACTAAAAAGATGCTACATTTATAAAATATAAGCGAATGTTCTACATAATGAGGCCGCGATCTTCAGCGCGAACAAAACAAAGCCATAAATAGCACAATGTAATTATTATATCAGATACGCGTGCATTCTCTTTTGTAAAGCAGCGCCCAAGTGGTGTGTGGAGACTTTACAAAAAGTAGGACATGACCGGAGCAGTTAACTAGTTGTTGATAATCTCGTAAGCCGCGGATCACGGCTGATCGCTTATTCGCAGACACGTTGTAACGAACTCTGCCGTTTGTTTGGCGCCTCAACTGACGAATAATTCACACTAGCACGGATGTACGACACTTTGCTAATAGTAGGGGAGCCCAGGATGCTAAATGTGGATTTACTCGAGCGTCACGGGAACCTATTAGAATTGGTAGATTAGACCATAGCGAGAAAAAAAGGTCCTATAATGTTTTCACTTTTAGCGGTGGGGAAGGGTTTTTTGATTTTTTTTTATTTAAAAAAGAAAAAAATTGGCTTGGAAATACTCAAGCGCGTTAGATATTGATATTTTGCATGCTCCAGGACGTCACTGAAAAAAAGTATACGTTAATCTGACGATTTAAGTGGCGATTTAATCGCTATGAAGAAAGGGTAAAAAATTAAAGTAATATTATTCGAGCGCGTCAGATTAATATATGGGGGGGTTAATTACAATATAAGAAGTCCCCATTTCGCTAATCTGACGATTCGAGCTCAACCTTAGGGAATTATGGATTATTCAAATTTTCCAGCGGGGCCCCTGAGCGCACCCACCAACCATAACTGCTCATATTGACTAGAGGTACTAATGAATAGCTAATATACCGTCCCTCATAGTAATCTGACGCGCTCGAGTAAATCCCAAAATCCCCTCTTGGGCTCCCCTACTATAAGCTTCGATTAGCTGATGATATTGGTCTTTCATCTCCACTGCGATGAGAACTTTGACATTTGTGATAGTTTAAATTTATCGCAGATGTTGTTAAAAGTTTCAGTAAGCTATGTTTACACTTTGATTTAGAATGTTTTGTAGAATTACCCGGACTCTATGTTAAATAAAAAAAATAAGCTTAGCAAGGTAGTATTTTATCGATAATAATGTAGCCTTCGATTGAAACTGAAACTTCCCTCTATAAATTCTGCCGATATCCTTTAGTAACGTTCAAAGTGAGAAAGGTAGAGCATCAAATTCATATAAATCAAATCAAAAACATCAAAATCAGAAAGCATTAGAACTTGTCGCTATCATTAACAAAACGTGTGCATCAGACAGAAAAGAATAATGAGCAGAGACATAACGGCATAACAGGCCTGTGTTATAAAATAACCCAGATTCGCGGCACTTAAAAGTAAAACAAATAAGTCACGAGTGTCGTCTGTCGCATCGGCCTCGTTCCGATAGCTCGCAGTTCTGCCAAGCCTCCCCAATTTGCTCTGCTTTGAACAATGTAATGCATTTATTTCACATTTTACTGCAGAGATATAGAGTTATTGTTATTGTTGTCAGGAGTTTCATTGAAATTTTATTGTTTCTTTTATCGACGCTGCCGTTGCGACTTGCATTACGGCGATATGTTCCCGACAAATTAGTAGCATTGTAAACTATACGATGTAATAATAATGTCTTACAATAGAATAACAATAGTCGATACATTTTCTTGATTTGAGAATTGTATTCAACTTATACTGCAGCAATAAACACATTAAGTGGTAATATTTTACTTGTGATATCAATTTATAGTTTGAAAGAGTTGTATGAAAATGCATTGTAGAGTCTCCGAAGTTTAAAACTTGTACGTGTAAAATTCGTTGTTAGGGTCGATGGAAACGTTTAACTTTGCACAACTTTGCCAAAACACGACGTGTCGTAAGTTTTCACTACATTGTGTGTAAGATAATTATTAGTAAACAAACCTCGCAAAGCAATAGTTAAGATCTGAGTAAGAACTTCTAAAGTAACAACATAAACATCGTTGGAATAACTGTACCGTGGAATTATTATTATACTAGCTGGTGTTCGCGAGTTCGTTAGCGAAAAATATTTTCTAGTGATTCATAAACGAACGCTTGTACGCATTGTATACTTGTTTTCAGTTATATCTCGTAAACACTGTGCTGTGGTCTTGAAGAAGAGCTCTATTTTGGATCATCGCTAAGATACAATAAAGTTTGAACTAAATAATCCATTTTAATGCTCCAAGGGGAACAGTTTCATCATTGAAAGCGTTAAAAAACCTAGCGTAACATTAATGAATATTTAGTTAATATATTCAATGTATTTACATACACTTTTTACTCTTTTATAGGTATAGGTATACTAGCTTCCCGCCCGCAGCGAGCACGCAAACCATGAAAACGACTACTTACATCGATTTATTCGAAACTTCTGTACAGGCAATACCTTTATTAAAGTGAATTTGATGTACAATTTAAAATAGTAAGGATATCGACACGAGAATTTCCACACGATAATATTGTGAAGCGAATTTCCATAACCAAATGAAATTGTGACGTGTAAATGACAATGATTGCGTGACTGCAACGTGTCAGTACGCAGTACATCTCACAAAGCGAACTTTCGTGTGTTACAGATAACACACGAAAGTTCGCTTTGTGATAAATATATTGCTTTTAATACAATAAAATATAATGTTGAATCATATTTTGTATTTGCTTTTGCTTTTAAATTGATAATTTCTTTTTATTTTATGTATGCCATTTACAATATTCATTCTAATTTTAGCAAGCATTTCCATTTTAAACGCTCATTTTATTAACCCATCCAACACCTTATGTTGTAACAAATTTGATCAGCAGCATGAATGGGGTCTTATTAGAATATCGGTAATCAAATGAATGTCTCTCACAGCTCAGTGGCGCGGGTCCGGGGCCCCAGGGCCCGGATCCCGGCAACCGGCAATACATTTACACTTGTATAGAATGTGGAGCGTCTTCATAACTTAATTTTAGCTCCCGCTGCTCAGAACACGTCGAGATAACGGATTAGTACAGGATCCGGTTTATCATTTATCATGTGATATAGTAAAATATTTAAGTAAATTGTAGCAGCAATAAGTTTGACATTTAAGTTCATTTAAATTGAAGTAACTTCCTAATTTATAGATCAATATCTAAATCGTCCCCATATGTCCCTTCAATAGCATATTTAGTTGAAATCACAAACAATTCGTACTTTAGTAATAAATCTGGATAATTTTTAGTTAATTGATTTTCATGTATTTTATGTAAATTATTTAAATAACTAACCATAATTACTAGACAAAATAAAACCAACCAAAATGTCGCGTAATACTTTATTAATTAATAAGTAATCAAAAATTTACAATTTTCAATTATAAACCAGTGCATTCTAAAATAAGAAACTTATACTATTTCAGACGCTGTCTCCCGGTCCAGTCGCGAGCTGAGCTGTACACGGAACCAGTAACGTTCTTTTGTTAATATCAAGTTTATTAAAACGTGGCTATTGTGTGCTTGTGGTTGCAGCTCGTGTTCCGGAGAATTAGACGGTACATTTTGCGGATTTGGGTTATGAGCTCATTTCCCACCATGAGTGTCTTGTATGAATTTTCCGGCTCTTTATAACAATGTAAAATAATCAAGTTGAAGGTTCCATATTGTTGTCTTTTATTTAGAAATGTATGCAAACATTAAATTCAATCTTGTAAGAAGATGTATATTTTTATGAAACTCTTTTAAGAATAATTCATTCTTATTTTATGGTTTATTTTTTAATATTTTGCGCTACCATATAGTGTATTTTGTATCAAACAATGAAAAGTTAAAATTTTCGAAATAAACTTATTTTATCTGTAAAATTCGAATAAGTTATCAAACTAAATAGAAGCTAGCAAGGCGGCGTGTTCAATTTGTTTTTATTTTTATTGTGATATTATATGTGCAAAATATTCTATCCACATTTAACATCATTATAATATTAAAGTGAATCTGAGATCCAAGTTTTAATGAATTCGTGAAGCCTGCGTCACGCAGTCGGCACGCCTCCGCCCAGATAAGGCCCTTTGTCGAGATCCTATCGCCTGCGCACATTTTACAAGTTATTCCGTAAGTTGTTTGATGCTTATCTCGGTGCTAATTCTCCAAATTGCTATTAATGATAACTTTCACTTGGCTTCAACTGCGATTAAAAAAAGAGTTCACTTAGAGTGACAGTTTATAGTTGTTATCTCAAATGATAATTTATTTTTGATAGGCAGTTACTTCATATTTATTTTTACTTGCACTTGCAAACTAATCATAGTGTCTTCAATTTTGACGTAGAGCTATAGCGATATTTTACACTACACCTGTTGGGTTGCCCTATTTTCAGGTCCATGGTCTCTAAATTACAATCTCCAAGCGGCTACGTTATACGCAGTGTGTACACTGCACGTGCATCTTATCCTCGAGGCAGCTCCGAGCTAGGACCTACGTACACAAGGCGCCGGGTAAACCAGCCAATTATCTCGGCAAACACAGCCGTCGCCCGCCTCCCGCCGCTCCCCCGCTCCCCCCCTCCCGCCGCCCCGCACCGCCCGCGCCCTCAGCCAACTCCAATTAATAATTTAGTCCGCAGTCGTGATATCCGATGTGATCCGTGACTAGTTTTCACTCCATCCGCGTCACGTCGTGTTTCAAAAAAGTTGTTTCAGAGCGACGGGCAAGCAACCTGCAGACTGTAGATGATTTAAAATTTATTGTTTCATTTATTTTATTTAACAGATAGAGCTAATTAATATTTACAGTATGTTTTTAGAATGTATAACTGAATAAATATTGAAGTTCATATTCACGATTCATCACATTCTAATACCAATTAGTACGAGTAGAGTAATAGTTTTGTTTAATTTATGAAAGTAGTATGTATAAATAATCGAACTTAAAATCATTTTTACCGAAGTTTAACACGTTCCCTGCGGCACAGATATATCTGTACTTTCCATTACTGCGTTACGGGTCGTTTTAAACCTTGTCCTATACCAGATATTGTGGCGGCACGAGGCATATTAAACCCCACCGCCCGTAGGAGACCAAAATCCTTTTTTTGGCGCCAAATAAGACAAAGTGTGCGGCTTTTGTCGTGATTATTATTAACAATGAGTTCATTAACCTAAATCTACCGCCGCCCGTGGTTAGATTAGTTAGTTTAGATTCTATGGGTAAAATAAAATGTGGGGTCTGATGTACCCCATACCGCACTGAACAATAGCAGTTTTTCATATAATTTAGTGATGGGAAAAGAAATATCGATTTTATTTTATTGTATTTATTTATCAAACTTATGGATGTTTTTCATTCCCCTTACTTCATTAAAACAGGCCAAACAATAATATTGTTTGCAACCAGTGCATTCTGTGAGAATTTTCTTTACTTTTTTGTCGGCCTCACGACTTGTTAAGAAGGTGCGGAGTTTTTCGTAACATCCTACACATCTCCTCTTCTTTGATCCCTTTAAGAGATGATGTGCCTTGTTTGTTGGCTTGTTGACTTGGGCAAGAGTTAAATTTTGATGAACCATACACCGATTGCCGGGTGTTTTGGATTTGCCGCTAGTTGATTCAATGAACAAACACACTAATAGTAATCATGATTATCAACCTATTTGAAGAAAGTTACTCAACATGTCACATTCACGTTTCTATTAACGATATTTATTATAACGAGTAGTTAGGATGTTTGAAAATTACCTGTATCCACATTCAAGTCCTTCTTTGTAAAAGCTTCAATAAGTTGTTCCACAAATAGTCTCGAATGCGTTGCACAACACTAACCGCGTGAAGCTAGCTTAGGGTGCGGTACGAGGTGCGCGGTGGTACGAGGTGTTCGCAACCTCGTTCCGCACTGTGTTAGAATTTTTATTTGTTCAGTGCGGCACGAGGTCTAAGAAACCCGGTATTAAGGTCGGTATACCATTGAACTAGGAATCAATAGCACATCTCAGATATATAGATATCACTTTCCTACACTGAACCAGATGGAAGTTATGCCTCCCGCACGACAGAGAAGTTTAAGTTTTTTCCTACCGCTATAACGACGAGACACGGACAGGGTGTTTCAAGCCCTGTTTCGCAGCTAACGTGTTAAGCAACTTATTAAGTTAATTTCGCATGAATGTACGTTAATTCAGGAGGCAAAGTGTTGGAAAAAATTAATCACAGTAAACACCAACCGCGTGCAAACTACTCTATAAACATGACGACCCGCTGCCACCCGGAGCCGCGCGTATAACATAACGAGAGGTGTTCCGACCGCAAGCGCATTAGCCGCTAATAGGGTTTAGCAATGAGGTCAGCGGCTAAGCCAATTTCGTAACACTTATGAGCCATTGATGGCATTTACTCGCTTTTTCTGCCTGCGTACCTTGATTTATTCGAGTGTGACTTTTTTAGCCGATGCAAATAGTCAGTTAACGTAGAATATAATTATTGCTCTAGTTAATATGTCTCTATTTTGACACTATCGTCATCAGAAGATCAGGGATGAAATATTACCAAACAATATAATATATTTTCATAAACTTTCTACACACGAGGATGTATCTTGAATAATAATTCACCACAATCGATTGATTAGTTTAGACATTATACATAAGAACAGAACAGAATCCGTATGAAGTCAATAAGAGTTCATAAATGTAGTCAGTTTATATTAAACTTTATATCATCAACTTGTTGAAGGAATATCTTGAAAATTGTTGAAAGTTATTTTTGTGAGACAGCTAAAATAAAGTTCGTTGCAAGTTCGTCGCTGAAACCTGTCGCTCCGAGCCCGAGCCGCCCAAGCTGCTCGCAGTAATCCGACTTCAAATTGCGTTAGCATTTTAATCTCGGTTTGTTTCAGTATCCATTATACTAAATTGCTGAATGCATGGCTTTGAGTATTATCTGTGGATAAGAGGAGCTTATAAAACATGTTCTATTCAATTTTCCTTCATGTTTCTACATGATTAGTATTTGGATAGATTTTTTTTCAAACTCAAACTCAAACATTTATTTATTCAATTAGACTTCTTCTAGAAGCACTTTTGAAACGTCATTACATATTTTAACATTTACCACCGATTCGGAAAGCAGTATCTACGGAGAAGAACCGGCAAGAAACTCCATAGTTGCTCTTTTAAATCATGTCAGTTTTACAGTTTAATTATACAATATACATATGTAACATCATATTATATTGTAATAATAATATGCCAAAGAACTGTCCTGTGGTTTTTACGCGACATCCCTCCATGGGTTTTTATCGTCCATATATTCCTTAATACTGTAGTAGGCTCTCTGAACTAGTACATTTTTTAAATAATTTTTATATTTAGAACTACTAAACTCTTTAATACTATGAGGAATTCTGTTGTAAAAGCGTATACCTTGACCCATAAATGAATTTTTAACTTTAGCTAAACGGAAAAATGGCATTTCAATTTTATTTCGAGGTGGTATTGGTATATAATAAATAATCTAGCTGACTCAATATAATCTTATCGATTAAGCTAATTAAAAAACATATTTTCAATGCCTATGTGCCTAGTGTAGGCACTAAAGATGTGGAAATTGTATTCCTAGTCTTAGTACATAATTATTACTAATTTAAATTTCCTTTTATATATTCAGATTGTATTTGCAATCTATTTGCGTAACGAAATATAGTTTCAATTCATAGCGACAGTTCACATTAACACAAGATTCTATTCAAACAAGGAAATAATAACGTTGTTCAATCACAAGTGATTACAGTTCCCGTAACAGTCCCGTTGACTGTGACTCGTAATTAGTGACAATTTGCATAGTTGAGACGGCGCTACGTTACTACGGCTCTACGGCGCTACGGCGTAGCGGCGCTACGGCGTAGAGGCAAGGTGAGCCGTGAGGCACAATGTTTGCGCGCCGTAACGAAGTTGCGGTTACTGCTCTGTATGTATGAGCTAGTCAACGCTCGATCAAATATACAATGAAGATGTGTTCCTGAAACACTAAATTTGAATATCATTTCTATGTAATACCTTCAACTTGGTTGTTAGGCGGACACTAAGAGTAAGTAATATTCTAATCTAATTAAGGAATCTAGATTGATTAACAAATGGAGGTTGAATTTTCATATTAAGTTATTATTTTATTGATAATTACACTTTTAGATAGCCAAAGAAAAATATTAAAAGCGAATTTTACCAGCCGACAAAAATTATCTTAGCTAAGACAATTTTTACTTTCAACTTATTTATGCAGATCATCGTAAAATTCTTCAGAAAGATAACTATTGTAACATCTTTTAGTTTATATATTTCGTTCAAAAATCCAAAACGATTTGCAAAGTATTTCTTTGAGGGTAGAAATAAAAAAACCGTCACGTACCGCTTGAGCTTGCCGACGGACGCCGACCAGCTCTCACTGCGAGTGTCTGTACGAGCTCCTTAATTACATTTCAATCTCTCCTTTACCGCACCGTTTAATTGCTTTTATACTTTTATTTATGCTATTTCTTACGGATAAAGCACTTTGAGTGACAGTTTAATATCGCGTAAACCATATTCATTATTATACAAAGTGTGTATGGGTTTCTTATTTGTTAAACCAGTTTAAGTAAATATTAATTAAAATCTTAACAGCTGAAGTACAATCGCGTAAACTGTAAAGTAAATAAAGTCATTAGACTAATTAATGATTAAGTGTATGATGGATTCGAATATTCTATTCTGATATATGACTAGAATAACACGGACAGCCGACAAGAATGCAAATACGTTTTAAAAGTTAAGGTAAATTAAAATAAAGTATAGTAGTGTTTGATAATGATAATTTATGAAAAAAAAAAAAAACATATTTATTTTATATTTATCATACCTGAATGGTATTCCATTCAATTATATTAGTACTTAAGACACAAATAGTGCTGGAAGTCAATTTATAAGTCCAGCTCGGGAGTGCACCGTGGAGGTCGGGCTAACGGGCTCACGGGCTCACGGGGAGGGTCGGGTATAACCGAGTTAGCGCAAACAACGCAATTAGCCGCACGCCTGTTCTTTCCAACTGGAATTTATTTATAAAGCGACAGTTATCTTTATTTCATTAGTATCTTCCTTGTTCTTTGAGACTAATTTTATTTCACCTACAACTGTTTTGATTTGGCAACGATATTCATTTTCATGCGATTTTCTGTAAGAGTCATTCAACTTTAACAGAAAATAGAATAGTCTACTGTGTATATTAAATACCTATACATGTATACGAGCATCTGTATAAATTTTATTTTGTTCTACAAATAAACGGTATGATATAAAATATAAATCAATTGTATCAATAAAGCTATTTTTAAAACACAAGAGCGAAATGTTTAACGTTTCGCTGCAATAAAATAAGCAACATTTTTCCGCACTTTACTCCAGAATAACATATACAATTTGTGAACGAAATGGGAGCAGTATTTACAGAGTCAGACAGCGCTAGCAAGCGCTTGAATTTCTTGAAAAGGTTGTGTAATGCAGCGCTGCAGCGCGGAGCGGTCCCGCTTCGGCGCGAAACCTTCGAGCGAGCCTACTGCAGCCCGGCTTAGCCCCAAATCCTAAGATTCGTACCACTTCATATACACAAAACAAACTATTGAAACTGTTGACATGCTTCCTATACATTGCTGTTTATCGGAACTATTTTACATAAATAAATTTTCTTGATTTTGTTTTTCTATTATTCTATCAATTATGCTACAAGGTTGCATATGGATATGTAAAAATGTATGTTCATATTCATAGTCTTTGTATAATCTTCTAAATCTCTCTATGGTTATTTTTATGAGTGTCTGGATTTTTAATAATGCACCTTATAAGTAGATTTAAGCACTTTAATATGGACAAATAAAATAATATGGCGTACAATTTTATTTAGACATCAACGCGAAAATAAAATCATTTGCTACTTATAGTGACGTAATATCACGGGTGTGTAAAACCAGCAATGTACAGGTAACAAGGCTCTAGCTCCAGGCTGCGGGCGGCGGGTGGCGGGCGGCGGGCAGGTGAGCGGCGCGGGGCAGGCATCCCGTGCTTAATCTCCCCGTATCGATAAGTCACCTGCAGGCGCCCTCCAATTACCCGCGCCGACCTCTCTTGTTTCAAAACTGTTAATTTTTATAAATGTCACGCGCCAACTTGTCGCCCCTTTGAGTCCTCTCAACAAATTATTTACTTACATCAGTTTATTGCCGAGATAAATGGCGAAGACTGTGAGGGTTTATCTTTTCGACAAAAAGTCACTATGGGCGAGTAAGGTCTATTTTGCTCGCGAAAGTGAAGCATGATCGCAATCATACTTTTTGTGAAAGCCGAGATCGTGACGGCCATGAAACTACCTTCACACTACAAACAATCATTAATAAACCGATGCAAAGAGTAATATTCAAAAATAACACTGAAAGAAATAGGCCATTACATGAGATTACAAAGGTATTGTTTATCAAATAACGTAAAAACTTTTTGTACTTTCCGATAATTTCAGAAAAGAATAACAAATATAATGAAGCTAGAAATATCTCTATCGAGGTCCGTGGGCGTCAAATTGTAGTTAATTAATTCTTTTACTTCGTGGAAGCTGTGGATATTTCTCGACAGAGCCGGCTCTAATTAATACGTCTAATATTAGCCCTAATTGACCCAGATTTTTCGATAAAACGGAGGGTTAGGAAAATAAGGGTTTGTTTATTTTAGACAGTTAATTAATCTATTTATACTGTCCACTTTAGTTAGCGGCAATTTGTTACCGCAAAACATAACAATTCGTGATTATCATAATAAAAAAGGGGATTCTGCATAGCTGCGTGGCTCATTACCTGTCTAAAGTAGATTATTATTTTAAGATTATAAATAATGCGTATTTTGATTTTTGAATCATTAATCAGACTCCGTGGAAAGTGCAGTAATTAAATAACATTTTGTATAATAATAAAAGAACATTTTAAGCATCAAGTGCTCTACCGACTATTAATATTTATTATTGAATGTTTCTTTAGCTCTTAGACACGTCGTTAACCTAATCCTGTTAATTAAATTTCCTCAATATCATCTGACCTCAATGTTCCAATGGTTGTATCAATAATGTGACGTCATCCAGATCATGTAGTGCACCTTACACTTGTATATGCAGTGTGCATTGTGCCGTGTGCCGTGTGTATCCCGGAGAGTCGAGACGCAAGAACTTCTAAGATCATGCCGGCTTATGCAAATGCTGAGTCGGTGCATATTTAATAGTATTGCTTCAGGAAATAACGCAGTACTGGGTACAGCACATAACGTCTGTGCTCCGAGTGAACAGTTCGAGCTTATGTTGACTTTAGAAAAATGTATGCTAAGAGAAATTGAATATTCGATTATGTTACAAACTTACAAAGTAAATCTTTAGTTCGAGTGTAAATAACATATCTTTCCATTTTGATAAATGCCGATTAAGAGAATGCTAAATTTCAAGAAAGGAGTTCCGGTTCGGGTGTCAAATATAACAGACGTTTCGAAGTTCGCTCCGTTAACTTAAATTTTAAAATGTGTAAAATCTTCATAAAACTGTAACCTGTGCAAGTGATTCCATAAGACTATGTTTGAAGTGTGAAAACAGAGATATAAAACGCGTCAATTCATTACAGAAGACGAATTAAGTGCAAAACATATTTAATAACCTACAACTATAAAATTGGCTTTGACAAGTGACAATTATTGACACTCTAGTCTACAGTTAGCAGTGCTACCAACATAAGAATTTCATAAGACGTTCCGTACTACGAGACTTTATCTTCGAGTGTTGCCATTTCTAAAATTTATATCTTTATAAAAATAAATAAATATAAAATTGAATAATTTAATAAGCAAAAAATAATAGTAATATTTTAC
>CAJQZM010037023.1:1116-24678 GCA_907164665.1 Colias nastes | reverse complement strand
TAAATTACTATATTATTTTTTTAACCGTCCTTATTCTTTTTAAATTTCAAACTTACCATTCTGTTTAAATATAGTTTTAGTCATTGTTGTCATTTGCCCTTGCGGTGATAGTGTTCGTAAACTCTCCTTGATTTTCATTGGCTTAGATCCTAAGTCTGGTATATCAGCGCCCTCTATGAAAAGGAACTGAAAGGAGAAATGATTTTTAGTAGATTAACAAAAAAAGAGCGTGTGTGCACACGTGTCAGAAGCGAAACTTCTTTGGCAAGATTCAAAGATACCAAAATCGTCGTGGTAAGTGCTGAAAATATGTATTGACGATTCGAAAGTGCTTCTAAAAGAAGTCTAATTGAATAAATAAATGTTTGAGTTTGAGTCGTCTTACTCCATGACGTGACGGTATTGCTATGACACGACCTTGAAATTTTACTCTCAACACGCTTAAAAAAGTTTCACTTCAAAAAATATCTAGTTTATATACATATATGTACATATATATGTTTGTTTGTTTGAACGCGCTAATCTCAGGAACTACTGGTCCGATTTGAAAAATTCTTTCGGTGTTAGATAGCCCATTTATCAAGGAAGGCTATAATATATCATCTAGTAAAAAATAAATAAATACCTCAACAGTAAGACAGCCGCTAACATCGTGTTCCTCCATCGGTCGAGTCTGTAGCGCTATCTGCTGGCGTTGTGAAGGTGCGGCCAGTAACTCGTCTATACCTACTAGACCTAGACCTAGGAACCTAGAATAGGGATACATTGAGTTTTATTACCAATTTTGACAAAAAAAATTATGAAAAAAATAATTTTGCATTTTTTAAGAATTTTTTTTGAGCAAAATTTTTCAGTTATTTTCAATGTTTTTTCAGTAGTTTTTGATTAATATTACAGTCATACACATAAAAACTATTATTCCATACATTTATTGTTCATACAAATCTATTTATTTTTAGGACGAGAAAAAGTTTTGATTTTATGAAAATAGATTTTGAGTCTCTTTTTCAATATATTTTATTACATATACATTATACAATGAGAATATATTAAATAATAAACATACCTATTTTGTGTAGTCGCCCCTCCAGGGGAGGGGGGGCCGGTTCTGTCATACACTTCGAAGAGTAACTCCGCAGTTTGAGGCGATAGATCGCTGTGAATTAAAACATTATTATGTTAAATATTTATTTAGGTATAAAAGTAGTTTTTGGTATTTTATATTTATTATTACAGTTATAAAATTACATATTTCATTTGTTCTTACTACTTCTTGGGAAATAAAACAACTTTCTTTTTGTACTAGCGGAATATTTATAACAATTTATGTCAGACTAGCTTTCCACCCGCGGCATCGCCCGCGCAGTCAAAGAAAAACCCGCATAGTTCCCGTTCCCGTGGGATTTCCGGGATAAAACCTATCCTATGTCCTTTCTCGGGTATCAAAATATCTCTATACCAAATTTCATGCAAATTGGTTCAGTAGTTTAGGCGTGATTGAGTAACAGACAGACAGACAGAGTTACTTTCGCATTTATAATATTAGTATGGATAGTATTTATTTAAAGTAGCGATGAAAAAATAGTTAAAAACTTGTATCTTTTTGGTATCAATAAAAACGAATTACTTAGCGCTAAAATAGAAATGAATCCGAATCCCAAATCACGATCAAAATTTTCACAATCCCAAAAAAGATCCTACAAGCTTTTTTTGTAAATAAAACACGTTCTTAGTACTTTTGAAATAAGGTTCAATTTTCAATATCTAGGCTATATAATACTCAACTTTTTCTCAAATTAAACGCCTATGTTCCTAAGCAATGTTTTTTTCAAATATAGAATTTGAAATATTTACCTATTTCTCTAGAAATAAGGTTCAATTTCCTGTACCTAGATAATTAAATACTTACAATAGAAAATGTTCTTCCCACTGAGGGCTTGAGGTATCCTTTTTGAATGCTGTCTGATTCCTCTGCGGTGGCTCATCCATTTCCACAACACAGTATGGAGCTATACACCCGGTTTTGCCTGCAATTTTATGTATTTTAGTAGGTATATAACTATTTAGTTTAAGACTAAATACAATATTATACAGATACAAAAAAAAAACAAGTTTTTTTTATTTGAATAAATTAATAATTTATTATTTACATTTTGATTTTTATTAAAACACTAGCGGTCCGCCCCGGCTTCGCCCGTGGTAAATATTTACGTTTTCTCTACATAAGAACCATTGTCGTACTTCATGGATATAATAAAAAAAGAATTATCGAAATCGGTCCACCCGTTCACGCATGCACGATGCCGTGACCAAAGAAAACGGGTTTCATTTTTATATAATATGTATTTATACTTAGATTAGAAAAAATATTCTGAAAGCTTTTCCATTATTTTGTAAATTGATCCGAAAGAAATTGCATTTAATATCTTTAAATATGAAATTAAGAAAACATAGATAAGATAAAATTATTATCTTCTTTCCTATTTACTCTATTTTAAAAAACTTATAATAATCTATTTTTAATAATTAAACACAATTATTACATTATTAGCTTTCCGCTCGCGGCTTCGCCCGCGTTTTCAAAGAAAAACCCGCATAGTTCCCGTACCCGTGGGATTTCCGGGATAAAACCTATCCTATGTGTTAATCCAAGTTACCCTCTATATGTGTGCCAAATTTCATTGTATTCGGTTCAGTAGAATTTGCGTGAAAGAGTAACAAACATCCTCACAAACTTTCGCATTTATAATATTAGTAGGATATATAAATTCCTCTTACCTCCAATATCCTTAGCACCCACGACTTTGACCAGAAGTCGTTTATCACCCAAGAGCTGAATACAACCGGCCGTCGAGTTTGGTGTTGATGTGTACATGTGTCTGTCTTGTTGTAACTGAAATATGTTTTATTTATTTATTATTGCAATACTTATAAATTTATTTATTTTCAAATATTGTTTTTCATTTATTCAATAGGTAACTATATAGTATATATATGGGTCTTAAAATATAATTTTGTCACAGTCTTTGAAAATACTTTTGACGTTTTGATACATGTATTGAATAGTAAATAAATAAATATTTCAGGACAATTTTCACACACGGCACAATCTGATCCCATACTAAGCTTTCGCTTGTGTTATGGAAACCAGATGGCTGATAAACATACATATATAATTTTAAATAAATACTTATATAGATAATTAACACCCAGACACAGAGCAAACATCTATGTTCATCACACAAATATTTGCCCCGGGTGGAAATCGAACCCAAGACCTCTGGCTTGGAAGGCAGGGCCACTACCAAACAAGCCAACCGGTCAGTCAAATAGTAATAATAAAACTTATCTAATAATTCAAATCACAAATTTAACTTAAAATCGACTTTTATTTGATTATCCTACATATCTACACCTTTTTAGTTATCCTAATATCATTGCCAATAGAATATTATTTGTGCACACTCCCGTCACATAAATTCACAGACTAAATATCCAACTACCCGCATTATTCACAACAAATAACTTACCATAGAGTCATAATGTAGGGGCAGTCTCGGGGTAGATTCCGCCATATACCGCCTCAGTCTGGGGCAAGTGGGGTATGGGGCCAAATTGAACTTCAAATTGGTGTTGCGAAGAGCGCTTACTATGATGTCACTGAAAATTGATAGAAATTATTTTAGTAACAATTTTTTGAAGTGAAACTTCTTTATCGGGGTTGGAAAAAAATTTAGTGTAACATTTTTTCGTTACGCGCGACATTTTTCCGTTACGCGCCATCTTTTTCTTTTCCCTGCCACGCGTGATTCGACGTATTTCTGTAAAGTTGCATATAGTAAATTATTTTTTGAAAAAATAAGGTCATAAAGAAGTTTCACTTCTTACGTGTGTACACTAGTACACGCACACATTTTTTTTTTGTTAAGGAAATTCCTATGGGAATGAGATGTTTCACCGCGTTAAAAAGAAGCCTGTTACTTTTTTTTACTTTTGTTAATTTTAATTTTTATTGTTATCCTACTAAGTAAGTCTGGACACTAAAAAATATCGTAAAATAGCTCTATTACGGCGTGAATGACAGACAAACTAACACACTTTCTATTTATAATAATAACCATATTTTTTTTGTACATTAAATTTATTTACAAATTAATAGTTTAAGATCTGTTGCTACTGATTATATTACAAACTCGCATAGTTCCCGTTCCCGTGGGATTTCCGGGATAAAACCTATCCTTTGTGTTAATCCAAGTTACCAGTCATATGTGTGCTAAATTAATTCATTGTAATTGGTTCAGTAGTATTTGCGTGAAAGAGTAACAAACACACACACATCCTCACAAACTTTCGCATTTATAATACTAGCTTACCGCCCGCGGCTTCGCCCGCTTTGTCTAAAACCTAATAAATTATATACTAAAACCTTCCTCTTGAATCACTTTATCTATTAAAAAAACCGCTTCAAAATCCGTTGCGTATTTTTAAAGATTTAAGCATACAAAGGGACATAGTGACAGAGAAAGCGACTTTGTTTTATACTATGTAGTGACTAGTAGGATATTTATTTTCTTTATTTCTCTCTATCCATACCTAACTAGCTGTTGTAGATTGCTCTCAGCGGTGTTTGGCCGTAACGGCCCCACGGGGGCAAGGGCCACTTTCACCTCGGGCCAACCGTCACATTTGAGTTCTCCTGTCAATTTCTCCGTTACGCATGTCACGTGGAGACGCGCGCGAAATCTGAAAAAAATATGAAAAAAAAAAGCTAAAAGTATGTTTTTTTTGTAAATTTTTAGGTATTGCTAAAATTAAATTTATGTTTTGAAAAAAATTACAGGACTAGGGTGAACCGAATATTTAAAAACTAACTACTTAAACACGCTATAAAAACTTCGTACAAAAAATAGTCTCATCTGATAGATTTTTTAAAGGATAGATGTTATTTTTATGTATGTAGAAACAATATAAATTGTCTGGAAGAAATCGCTACTTAGCGATAAGATGTTATAATGTATCAGAGGTTAAGTCTCAAATTGTAAATCTAGAGTAATAAAGCATGTAGTTTCATATTACTATGTAAAATTAAATTGTAATATGGACATGATTTTAAAAGAGCAACTATGGAGTTTCTTGCCGGTTCTTCTCCATAGATACTGCTTTCCGAATCGGTGGTAAATGTTAAAAATGTTATGACGATTCAAAAGTGCTTTTTTAAGAAGTCTAATTGAATAAATAAATGTTTGAGTTTGAATGGATAAACAATAAATAAATAAGTATTAATTTACCTGTTGACATTAACTCTATAATGTGAGACCTCCACTTTATCCCCCATTTGGCTGAAGGCTTTGAGTTGGAATGCGGGTGTCGCTTCGCAGTCGCAGGTGATCGTCTGGAATTAGTGAAAAATAACTATAATACATTATATGATTATATTGACTGACCGGTTGGCTCGGTTGGTAGTGGCCCTGCCTTCCAAACTAGAGGTCGTGGATCCGATTCCCACCCGGGGCAATATTTGTGTGATGAACATAGATTTTTGCTCTGTGTCTGGGCGTTAATTATCTATATAAGTATTTATTTAAAAATTATATAATATGTATGTTTATCAGCCATCTGGTTTCCATAACACAAGCGAAAGCTTAGTATGGGATCAGATCGTGACGTGTGTGAAAATTGTCCTGAAATATTTATTTATATATTATAATAAAATCGTAGGTAAGTCAAAACTCCTTGGGGCGTGATCTACAATCGATATCGAAGCTAAATATGCATAGTTATTGGAATTTTTGTCTGTTTGTATGTCCGGGCAAAACTCAAAAAGTACTGCATGTATTTACATCAAATTTCAATTATCAATTTTTGGACGAAATTTGAAAGAGTCTCTTAAGTCTTAGTTACCCATAAGTGTATCGAACCCTGGACCATTATTTCTGATATCAACCATTGCACCAATTCAATCATGAATATAAATTGCATTTATAATAACATTGACCCTTCCCAATTAAAAGTGAAAGGCACTTAAGTTATACTCAAGTTACACATAAGCACATGTCACCATTTTAAGTTAGGCTAAGTAATTTGTTCGCTTATGCACGACATACAACGCAATCCATTTATAGATACATATAAATAAAACTTACGTGTCTGTGATTTCAACATAATATTATGTGCATAAGGGGAAGCTCCCTAAATTTTATGTGAATTTGCATTAATATTCTGAAACAGGCACACATACAATCAAAATGGAACTTTAGTATATGATATAGTGGGTCTTTTTCTTTCGATGTACAAGACAGAAACATAATTGTAACATTTTCGCTCGATTCATTTTTTATTCAAAAATTATGCCTTTTTTAAGGATTATTACATTTTTTTAAAGATTTACTTGGACTTTATGTCTAAAATAAATGTTAACAGTAAGAAAATAGAGTTTACTATCGAATCCCAAGATATTTTTTCTCTAGATCAATTATTACTTTAGTTATAAACGAAATAAGAATTGAGACTTACTTTTCGAGCTCGAACACGATCAAAGAGCGCACGCGATATTCAACTTTATTACGGCTGTATTAGCGTCTAGTACCGTAACCGGTCTCTCAGTGCCAGAAATGAGAAAGGGAGCCTCCTCTTATTAGTTCTGTTTATTAAACTGAAGCACATGTACTCGATTGTAAAACAAACTGAGTTAATGTGTAACGGCTCAATCGATTTAAATGCATCTTACACTGGAAGATAGATTAATAAGTGTTGTCATATAACCTTCTCTCTATTTTTATATAAAAATTATCGTGATAAACATTGCGTAAAATTAAAATTATTGAAGCGAAAAATTGACTCCCACGTGAATGAAGTCGCGGGCACAGTTTAATAAAATGTTTCTAAAGTAGTGTACCTACACATATTTTGTTTGTAATATCTATTTCAAAACAAATAATATATAATGTGTGCTTGTACTAGTGTACACACGTAAGAAGTGAAACTTCTTTATGACCTTATTTTTCAAAAAAAAATTTACTATATGCAACTTTACAGAAATACGTCGAATCACGCGTGGTAGGGATAAGAAATAGATGGCGTGTAACGGAAAAATGTCACGCGTAACGAAAAAATGTTACACTAAATTTTTTTCCAACCCCGATAAAGAAGTTTCACTTCAAAAAATAATAATTTACCACTCAAAAATTGAACATTTCATTTTATGCGGACGAAGCCGCGAGCGTGAGCTAATAAGTAATAAGTAATTTGATCAACTAGTACTAGCCCAGTTGTCAATCTAAAATCAGGTTTATCTTACTATATTAAGCCCGCGGTTTCACTTCTGTGATGAAATATACTAATCCAGACTTGTTAATACCTATCTCTATGAAAAATTTCATCGAAATCCGATCATCAATTTTGCATAATAGAATAACAAACCCATCCTCACAAACTTATAAATTATAAGTTACTTTATTAGTTATCAATTTTTTTTTAAATATTAGTTTTCAAAGAAAAACCCGCATAGTTCCCGTTCCCGTGGGATTTCCGGGATAAAACCTATCCTATGTGTTAATCCAAGTTACCCTCTATATGTGTGCTAAATTTCATTGTAATCGGTTCAGTAAAATTTGCGTGAAAGAGTAACAAACACACACACATCCTCACAAACTTTCGCATTTATAATATTAGGATTTAGGAAGGATATTAGGATTAAAAGAGGATTAATATAATATTGAAACTAAAGGTAACTACCTAACTTATTAGGTAGATAACTAATAAACTAATTACTTAAAAGGCTTACTAAAACATTAATAAACAAAATTGATGACGTCATGGCGGCAAATCCCTCAGACTCCACGACGCCAACAATAATATGTAACTTATTTCCATTCTTCTATAAAAGCCACCTACGCAAAACCTTAATTCCATTGTCAATCCATTTAATTCCTTATCGCATAGGGGATAAAGTCGCAAATAAATTGTTTTTATCAACCACCCACATGCAGTTTTGTTGTGAAATACGATAGCTTTATTTACAATAACTGGATATGGGGATATAGCTCAGTGGTAGAGCAATCGACTGCAGATCGATAGGTCCCCGGTTCAAACCCGGGTGTCCCCTAGGATTGCCTTTTTTTGTTTTTTTTTTTGTTGGTATTAACGACGAAAATTGATTTAGTTTTGTTCACGAAATATCAAACAATTAAACTAAAGTTTTCAATGTTTTCATAAATATTTGGAAACTTTAATTAAAACTTTATGCTATAAAATAACACTGAAAATGGGGGGAAAATCTGTATTTAGTAAACTATTCATTATGTTTTCGCTTTTTTAATAATTCTATAGTAACTAGGTAGTTAGCGCAATTCAATTGCTGACTAAGTGACTTGTAGGCGTTTATAAGAACATGACACAATAAACGGTTAATCTGTATAAATCAAATTGTTTGTACGCGTATAACTTCCGAACGATTGTACCAAATTGGATATGATTATATTATTCTTAATCGTGCACTGATTTTATATTATAAGACAATTGAAAAACTTTCCAAACTGAATTAATATTGAGTGATAAAAGTTAAAACTAGTTTAGTTTAGAATAAGCGTGGAGTTACGCTAGGATCAATATTAGGTCCACTGCTTTTCATTATCTATACGGTTGGTATTATTAATATTTAAGGTTGTTTTACAGTTAAAAACAATTCTATTCATATTTATTTAAATACAAAATATATTACTTACGACGTCATCTTTGCTGTCGCACTCACAGAAGATGTTTGAGATGCTAGGCGGGTGGCTGTCTAACGCTCTCACAAGCTCCATACCGATGCCTTGCTGAAACAGAAAACAAAATCTAGTTAAAATTTGTTAAAAATACGAACAAAATAATCATACATATGTAATTTATAAGGATATTTAGAATTGAAATGGTTTGAGATATATGAATGAAGTTATTTTTGCGTTGCGTTTATGCTCCCATATTAAGTACTAGCGGTCCGCCCCGGTTTCGCCCGTGGTACATATTTCGCAATAAAAGGTAGCCTATGTTCTTTCTCAGGGTCTAAAGATTATTTGTGCCAAATTTCATCAAAATCGGTCCAGTAGTTTATGCGTGAAAACCATACATATATACATACATAATTACAAAACTTTCCTCTTTATAATATTAGTACAGAAAGATAAACAGTAGATAATTGTAATTTGTATTACATACACAATTTTTCAACTACATAAATATCAATATAATAATGTATCTTTTAACTACGATAATCTATCTACCCTCTCATAATCTCCCTTTAATTAATATCCACGAATTAAAATTAAATATTTGCAAAGAGGCAGGTGGGCCACCTGATGTTAAGTGGTTACCATTTATGACAGCCTTAGCTTAAAACAAAAGAATTTTGAGTAGGCCAATATTTATTTCAAATTCAATACCTTTTATTCACAAAAACTAGTTACATAAATAAAGTATATAATACTAGGCGACTTACGAAAACAAAAAGGACACTTAAAACCTTACAACACCATTAAAAAAGCTACCTAATAACGGAAACAATCCATAAAAGATAAAGAACTCTGTTATTATCATAGATAAGGCAACAGACTAAATATATTTACATGGGAACTGTCAAAGTGACATTATGAATACATTGATGATTGAACTCAAATGTCAAGGTCAAATTTTAAATGTCATTTGTTTGAGTGCCGAGCTTTTTATGTTTATAGTTTTCTTCCAAATATAGAAATTGTTTTACATTTAGTATTGATGTTCATCATGTTTCATCGTTTTATTATTTATTTATTTAAATTTATTCTTCTAATTTTATACATTATGGATGTTGCGAATTCCCTCCAAAACGGCTGTATCGATTTTGTTAAATTTTAATATGATGATATAGATTAAACAACGGCTATTCTCTTATGCTATTTTTGTCGCAAAAAGAAAACTTAGCGATATTGTAATAGAAGGTGGGAGGTAGGCTTGTTATAAACATTATAATATCATTAAAATTCAAGTAAACGAATCCTCGGACAAAAAACTAGTATTGCTTATAAGTAGGTATTGCAACTTGTTAACAATGATGACTCATTATGACCTTTGACTTCAATTACTAATAGATCTAATATTCGACACGGCGAGCGTGCTTCATAAATAGATTTTAAATTTATCCACTCTACACATCACCATTCACCACTGCCCTACCTCTATAAATAATAAAAAAACAGTGATTCAGTCGCACAAAAATAAGAGCGAGCGCGCACGAGCAACTTAGTTGCCCGGCAACTATTTTGTCTCTGTCGCTGTCTCCTCGCAAAGTTTTGAACGATGCGCGCACGAAAGCGACAGCAACGCAACTTTTTCTTAAAAATTTTCTGCATTTATCAACATGGTTTTCGAAGAGACGGTTGTGGTCTATGCTCTTGTCCCGCATAGTTCCCATTCCCGTGGGATTTCCGGGATAAAACCTATCCTATGTGTTAATCCAAGTTATCCTCTATATGTGTGCTAAATTTCATTGTAATCGGTTCAGTAGTTTATGCGTGAAAACTGAAAAACCTTTTTATAATATAAGTATAGATATGTAATCGTAATTGAAAAAAGTTCAGTAAATGTGCAGTTCCAACAAAACGAAATAACATATTTTTTATGGCGTCGTTACTAGATTACGTTGCTGAATTCTGTTGAACTGTCAATGTTGCCTATTAAAATGGCTCTACTATAGACAGAAAAACTACTAATAATAAAAATAACTTCATTAAAAACAATATTATTAATTATTATTAATTTATTAAATAGGTTTGAAGTCGGTGCCAAGCACTAAGCACTTAGTAAAGCCCGTGCACCGACATCAAACCTTTGTAGTAAATAACACATCTAGGTAAATAATATGTAGTAATTAATAATATCAAATCTTTTTTATTTTTTACTTTTCCGTCTTTGAGGTCGGTTGTTTTTAACGAAGTTATTTTTATTTAATACTTTTTAGTGTATTTTTCAACACGAATCAAACGAGCCCAAACTCGATAAAGTTGAGTCAATATATTATTACTAAGCCACCTTCCGATTCCATCATCAAATCAGCTCTATGTCATAATAATGTTTCATCGCTATCCAATTTACATACGTATACAAAATTTCAGCTCAATCGGTTACTTGGAAATGAATCAAAGTTACTTGCTACCTTTCAATTAAGTCATCGAGATCAGACAAAAATGCTCACAAAATAAAAACTACTGGGCTTATCCGAATAAATTTTATGGGACCAATTCCACACCATTCCGCATCAAAAAAAAATAATCACGTAAACCGGTTCAGAAACCTCGGAGTAATCGGTGTACATACATAAAAAAAATATACCGGCCGAATTGATAACCTCCTCTTTTTTTTTGAAGTCGGTTAAAACTTAAAACTACTGTGTACGAGAATAAATACGTTGACATAAATAGGTATTATCGCTACGCCGGTTACGCGGCAACTGGCCGGCGGCCGTCGCCTGGCAACATTTTTGTCGCCGTGCGCGCACTTGCATTGAAACCAATAGATAGGGCGACAGTTGCGTCGCGGGCTTGTCTCCGAACCCGCGGACAAAAAAGTCTCCCGGGTGTTGCGTCGCTACGTGCGCGCACTTTCATACTAGCCCATGGGCGGAGAGACAAAATAGTTGCGGAGACAAAATTGTTGCGGAGACAAAGTTGCTCGTGGGCGCTCGCTCTTAGATCTTCGAACATCGATCTCAAGAAAACAAAAAGTTCGTCGAAATATGACATCTGCCCGCACTTGGCCAGCGTGGTACGGAGTATTTACATCAAACGAACATAGAGCTAGAGCTAGAGCATACTTTCGTGATCTTTATGTGTATACGAAAACTCGTATTCAGTGTTGTTCAGTATTAGAACATTGCATAGAATCTTTTTGAACGCACTAGGAACAACGAAAGAATGCTCTACGCCTGTTTACACTAAAAGAATTTGACATAGTGGGGTTAGAATGAATTATAGCATTCACCCATTTGATGTAAATGCACCAGTAGATTATGGCCTATACTCTCATAGGAGGCCCGTGTCCCAGCAGTGGGAACGTATATAGGCTGATGTAATAATATATACCAACAAGATGTAAATCTACTTTTCTTATAAGAACTTGGCTTGCATCCAGACTACAAAATTAATCTTCAGATATCGTTTTCTTGCATTTGATATGAATCAATTCATTGATAATCTGCAAATAGTTTCAAACTTGTGGATATGTTGTGTTTAACTTATCTGCCAGTTAGATTGCAAATAGTGTATGAAAATTTAAGTTTAAAATAACATTAAACTTAAATTTTCTAAACTGAATACATAAATTTTGTGGACAAAACATTTCTAGTAATAAGCTCGAAGTTAATCGAAATCTGTTCATCCATTTCATTTAATCACAGGACGTGTCTTAAAGTATTAAATAAAGGATATAAGAGCAGGTGTGCCGAGCATACGTGTCAGAAGTGAAACTTATACCAAAATCGTCGCCTTACGTCCATGACGTGACGGTATTGCCATAACGAGACCTTGAAATTTTACTCTCAACGCGCCTAAAGAAGTTTCACTTCAAAAATTGTCGTAGCAAAATATAAAAATTGGTAAATCTCCAAAACGCACGAAACCCACTACAAATATGACTCACGTTTTACCAATTCAATGTAAAATGAAGATCCAAATTAGGCTCATACATTGTAACGACGACATAATAAATGATTCAAGCCTAGCTCGCGACCGTGACACAACAATGATGTAATGTCATGTCACAGATAATGTAATTAAACTGACACTTTGTATTCTGTGAATAAATATGTCAATATTGTGTTTTATGTTTAACTTTTGTTAAACTCTCGTTCTATCGGTAACTATATTTATTTCTATATGATGTATTATAGTAATAACAACAATACAACAAACTACTACATGTCGCAAATTCGTTTCACTATTTATCGCTTATAAATTCCTCTTGAATTTATTGTTATTGTAAAGTTGAGTTTGCCAGTTGAATGCGCGTAAGATTAAAATATTACGTACAAGAGTTGACACTAAACATGGTTTACATAATTTTATTGACAGATTTGTTCATAGTGTTTATATAACCTTTAGGATATAATATTATAACTTAAACAAACATTTATTTAGTGACTTATTTAAAAAGCGCACTAAAGGAAGAGTTGTTATCTTTGCGATTCTAAGCCACTATTTTTTACATAAGTTCAATAAGGGATTAAGAATGTTAAATCAATGCTGACAATTTTATAATTAAGGTTTTAATCCGTTTGTATAATACAGACACAAACATATTAACAATAATCGAGTCCTTTATTTGTGTACAGTATTTGTTTATATTGAGTGATCTGTAAATTCTTAGATTAACTTTGGCGAAATAAGCTACCTACCTACTGCATTTTTTATTATTGATACTTCGTAATTGTCAGCATTACAGACTTTACATGTAACATAATTAATCTAGTAGAAAAAATTTAAAAAATAGCATATAGAATCGTGCAAAAGGATTTACAACTAGATGGTTTGATAAATGACTTGCTTTTTACTTCATAGGTTATAGTAAAACTTTTTTAGTTCAGAAAAGTTTGTGAAAAAACTATCCGTATTGTGATTGAAATTTATAACTACGAAACTTTATAAAGCAGCCATGAAAAATAGCAGAACGATAAGAAAAACTCCTGAAAAACTTGAAGATAAGTTATCTATACTACTATATATATTCTGGGTCTTCAGCTACCTACATACCAAATTTCATTGTAATCGGTTCAGTAGTATTTGCGTGAAAGAGTAACAAACATCCATCCATCCTCACAAACTTTCGCATTTATAATATAGGATTAACAACTAACGAGCTTCACAGCCAAAGCTTATAGAAGTGAGCATGAGTAAACATTTTGTCAGTTTTCAAAGAAATATAATATTATAAAGATTTTTTACTTCCCGTGTATATAAAATAACATTACCTACGTTGCTATCCGTACACACATAAAACATCGAATCCATCATGTACCGGCCAATGTACGGTCAACAAAAACGACATTCATCATAGTTTTTATATCACAGGTTGAACTGGTGTACTGCCAACAACCTCAGGGTTGGCACACATATGTAGAATAAATTAAACATAATTTATAAAGGATAATTGTACCTACTCTATGATTGAAAGAAAATTTACTTGAAAATATTTTATTCCACATGGCTGTTTTTTAAAATATTTATTTCACATGATTAGTTATTATCTACGTTAAATACATTCTAAAATAGATTATATCTATCTCTAATAATTTCCATACAATTCACTTTTCTACCTTTAGCTAAAAATATTATACATTTTTTTAATATGTTTCTATTAGACCAAAAAAGGTGACAACCCTATTCATAGTGTTAAATAAAAAAAACCTGGCAAACCGCCATTTAAAAACTGTGCAGAGCAATTTGAACTGCTATCAAGGCCTCAGTTTGTTTTTCGAGTGTCGATATTAAGTTTTCAGCTTGTATATTTTATTATTTAAATAGATATTAGAAGCCAGCTGTTGTTTTTCCAAAACGGTTGTTAATAATCACTACATGGTACACATATATTAAAGGAGAAAGATTTCAGTCTTTTTGTTAAAAGATTTGTTAAAAGTCCTAGACAAGGCGAGCGAAGCCGCGTGCGGAAAAAAGATAGTTTTGTCTCTAAATTGTAATTAAAAAATCTCTTGAGGCTATATTTGTATGAGGATGCATAATTTTATAATATAAAGAATTTTCAAAACGATAGAAGAAACAATTCACACAGACTTGCTAATTTGAAAAGCTTTAACAAATTATTTATTTGAAAGGTACAAACTACAAAATAATATCTACTGTGTGTTTTTAATTTATTAGTGTATCAAAGTCGATACAAAGATTTTAATTCATATCACTTTAAAAACAACGTTCCAACTTTGTCATATTCTTAACTACTTAACAAGTTGGCTACTTACCAAACAACTTAAGGCTTTTTGCAACATCAAGTATTTTATAGCTATTATCAGGCTACTATAAGAACTTGGCAGACTTTTCAGTAATGTCAGTTTTTTAGCGTACTATAACATATAATCTTAGATTACAATTATATTTTTTTATTTGTTTGTCTACTACACCTTCAGCTTCGTGGTTAACCAACAAAGTAGTGTAGTTTAATTTTAAAAATAACCTCTATTAGAAACCATAAACAAGAAAGCTTTGGAATATCGTTGTAATTCTTGTTCCACAATGATTCATGATTATACTTTATTATAAAGTCTGTAATTCTCAATGCACTTATATGTATATTATGTCCTCCCCATTGTGCAAAAATTCTTCCTCTTTTCTAAACGTACCTAGTTAGTTACTTAGAACTATTAATTAATTCTAAATTCAAAAATTCCTAACCGCCACATTCAGAACTGGCCAATAATTCCAAATTGGAATACTCTAATCACCACCAATAGAACGCAATTCCAAATTCAAATATTCAAACTGCCACCAACGAACGTAATTCCAAATTCAAATAGCATTTTTCTCCATTGCAGCGGCCATTACAAGATGTTGACACTTCCTGCGCATGATACGCAATCCTATATCTGAAGTAACCTAAGACTTGTCGCAATGCATGTAACTGGTCCGGTTGAAGGTATATAAATTAATACAGTGTGGAAATTTTCGATGGGCCCTGGAGGGAAAGTACTTGAAATACTAGAGATAGCAAATTTTGCTGAAAGGAAACATTCCCTTATTTTTAAAAAGAAAAATAACTTCAAAGATTTTCGAAAATTCACTTGCTTCGACCGGGAATCGTATCTATCTCCAGTATTTCAAGTACTTTCCCTCCAGGGCCCATCGAAAATTTCCACACTGTATATGGTATGTTATTTATATGATTATTGCAGTTTGAGATAGTAAGAAGGCTAGGTTATATAAGCAGAAACAGATATTATTTAGATATTATTTTTTATTTATTATTTGTATTCATTTATGTAATTAAGACTTCTATGATAATAATTAATTGAGCCATCACTTGAACGTGAAATTCAAGCAATACCAATTGTTTACAAATAGACACAATTGTAGGGAATCGGGATCAATGAAGCTTTTGTAAAACTTAAGCTTTACAGTACAACTACAAGAAGATAAAATAAAAATATTATAATTATACACATGTTATTAATTTGTCAGTCCGCCCGTGGCTAAACCGTCACTCTTCCACTGAAATCTATACTAATAAAGCTGAAGAGTTGGTTTGAACGCACTAAACCGGTCTGATTTGAAAAAAATTTTCGGTGTTAGATAGCCTATTTATCGAAAGAGGCTATAGGCTATATATCATCACGCTAAGACCAACAGGAGCGAAGCAACGCGGGCGAAACCGCGGGGCGCAGCTAGTAATTAATGCCATGTTCAGTTCATATAAAAAAAACTCCCACCAACAAATCAATCCATCAAACTATATATTTTATTATCTGTATCTGTAGATATAAAACCTCTTTCCCATAGAGAACACGAATCAGAATCGCGTTCTAAATTTAAATCTCCCGCCAATCGACCTACATTCCCGCGCAAACGTTTCCTACGTTTTGACGGCTTTGTTTTAATTCAATGGATAGAAATTCTTGTTATTTATTGTTTATGTTGTGGTTATTTTTAGTAAAGTTATTTTATGTTTTTATTTTATTTGTGTAATGATATTATAAATAAAAAGGTACCTATAGCTAATAATAGGTTACCAACATATTATTCAATTTTCAAAAACGCACGCACGATTAGATGTTAAAGTGAGATGGCATGATTTAAATCGGGAGTAAAAATTGTAGCTAATTTGCAACATTTGCCAAATGTGGCATCTTTTTGACGTGACAACGTCTTATAATTCGATAGAGCCGCGTGCACGCACGAAAAAACATGACTCATGCGGCGTTACCTCGCTCTGAGGCGTTCCATGTAAGGCTTGAAGTGCGAGCGAGAGCGCGGAACGAACGACAAAGAAGCACAATCGGACGTTGTCACGTTCAACTATCGTCAGTAAACCGGCTTTACAGACAACCAATTTTTTGACGTGACAACGTCTTATAATTCGATAGAGCCGGCTGCACGCACGAAAAAACATGACTCATACGGCGTTACCTCGCTCTGAGGCGTTCCATGTAGGCTTGAAGTGCAAGCGAGAGCGCGGAACGAGCGACAAAGAAGCACAATCGGACGTTGTCCCGTTCAACTATCGTCAGTAAACCGACTTTACAGACAACCAATTTTTTTTGACGTGACAACGTCTTATAATTCGATAAAGCCGGCTGCACGCACGAAAAAACATGACTCATGCGGCGTTACCTCGCTCTGACTTATCTGAGGCGTTCCATGTAAGGCTTGAAGTGCGAGCGAGAGCGCGGAACGAGCGACAAAGAAGCACAATCGGACGTTGTCACGTTCAACTATCGTCAGTAAACCGACTTTACAGACAACCAATTTTTTTTATTTACTTACAATGTTATGCCTTTAACTTTAGTTTGTATATATTTGTAATTAGGCCATAACTAAGATGCTACACTAGTAACCGTCTTTCTACTCATGTGCTAGTAAGATATATATAGCAACAGGAAGTATGTTGTAATAGAATTGCATATCGATAAGTATGAAAAATAATTATATTTATTTAAATGTGGCAACTTGTATGTTTGAATGGAATTACAAAAATCTCTGATAAGTGAATTAAATCCGTCCGTAAAAGTGGGTCAAAATCGAGAAAACGAGTCAGTTACATACAAACAGGTATAGTGTCTAGCTAATAAAAGTGTGTAAAACCACTCTCAAATAAACTTCGATTGGCAGACACACATACACACACATCACACATACAAGCCTCTTGTTTACAAGATTTTAAAATAAACAGCGCAATACCGCTTCTATAATGGCCCGTGAGCCAGGTGCAAATTTGGTTCATTATTTCCTCTCAAGAGATAATTCGTCAGACGCATCAGAGTATAGTATTATAAAGCCTCGTGAACGTCAGCTGGCGCTCGGTTGGGGGGGTGAGCGGTTGTAGCCTCCCACGCACGTAGGAAAAAAAAATACATTCATTCATTTCCTCTCAGCTAAAAATTTGTCAAATTGTAGCTAACCCAATATCTCAACGAAAAAAAAAAAATCAGCTGGTTACAACATGGTGTATTATACGTCAGCTGGTGTCTCGAACATGAAAAAAATAAAATTATTTTCCGTGATTTCCTCTCAAACAAAAATTTACCTGATGATAGCTTATATGTAACTGTGGATAAATATATAGGTCAGCTGGCTGTATCTTGGTGGAAAAACCGTCAGCTGATACTTTGAAAGTTATTACATAGGAGTTAGACAGAAGCATCTATTGCCAATTTATATGCATCAACTGACTAGGTTTTCCTCGAATTATTGCTAGCTGATTTTTTTTATTTATCGCATCAGTATATTAACAATCAGCTCACAAATTTTCATCTGAGATGAAATGACGTATCTTTAATTATTATCGTAATTTTTAAAAATTCAAGCAACACACGCTAGCATAATATAGACAGTAATAAGGTACGCTTGGAGGTGGTTAGTTGTGCGCATGATCGGGGTACTACGTACATTCAGCCACATCGGTAAACATGTTTTTACAAATATTATAAACTGCATTTAAAAATAACTATCATATCATCAAACTCACATAACTACCTAAAAGTGTAACAAATATGAAATAACCCACTAAAAACATTAGTTAACTATAATTATTAAAAAAATAATAGTATAATATATAAGTAATAAAGTTATTACTTATCTTTTACGGGGACTTATGTTGATGGAATTCCACGTATCTCGATGATTTTGTTAATGTGTCATTATATTCGAGACACCAGCTGACGTATAATACACCATGTTGTAACCAGCTGATTATTTTTTTTCGTTGAGATATTGGGTTAGCTACAATTTGACAAATTTTTAGCTGAGAGGAAATGAATGAATGTATTTCTTTTTCCTACGTGCGTGGGAGGCTACAACCGCTCTTCCCCCCAACCGAGCTCCAGCTGACGTTCACGAGGCTTCATAATACTATACTTAGATGCATTTTACTAATTACCGCTTGAGAGGAACTTGGTCATAAAATCTGTTCCTGGCTCACGGGCTATAAACGTTATTTTCCGTACACAAAATCATTGCACTTGCAAAAGAATACTAATACATAATCTCCGAGTGATATATCTGTTATAAATAGGCCGCTGACACATCTTGTAAACGGCTGATGACGTCACGTATGACGTATGATGACGCGCCATATAAATAAAGAAGTTGCCCGCAGCTCCAGGCCGCGCGGTCTAACTAAATTTTCGTAGTATCCCCTTTTTTCAAGTGGGGAAATGGCGCTCGAGGAAGGCGTGGGTTATGTCGGATTCATACTTTTATGCCCTATTTTATCCCCTTGGAGAAAGAATTTATTAAAATTCTTTCTTAGCGTATGCGTATGCCTACATGATAGTGGCCATCTGCAGACTGCAAATTTCAGCCCGATCGATCTAGTAGTTTGGGCTGTGCGTTGATAGAACCTGTGCGTTTTATATATTAGGTACTCGCTTTTCGCTTATAAATCATATTATAATAAAACCTTCCTCAGGAACCACTCTACCTATTAAAAAAACCTCATCAAAATCTATTACGTAGTTTTAAAGATTTAAGCATACATAGAGACGGGCAGATAGCATCATCGACCTATAGTTTATACTATGTAGTGAAGATTTCGCAAACCATGTGTAGCCCGGATAAACATGTGCCAAACTATAGGCCGATCAACTTGTGCCAAAATAAGATAACCTTCGTGGCTTTTATTATGCAAAATAGTATTTGTATACGCGAGTAGTATTTAGGGAGAGGATGAATCTTTGCTAGAACTATGAACAGAAGACGATCAGGATGATACTTTGCACAGAGATAGATATAAATAGAGATAGATAGATATATGTAAATAGCCTGGATTATTACACAAGCTTTTTGTACGGATACGACGCGAATATAGCATTTATATTCCAGCTTCTGCTTATACTTATGGGCCCCCTTCACAATAGGACCGCCTCCTTGGTACAGTGGTTGACGCGTGAGCGTAGCACCGAGGGGTCCTGGGTTCGATTCCCGGTGGAGACGAAGAAAAAAAAAATGTCTCGGTCTGGTAGGACACAGAAGGCTGATCACCTACTTGTCCCTAAAGAAAATCGATCAGTGAAACAGATGTATAATGCATCTGCCCTTTACCCCACTAGGGGACATGGGACTTCACTTTACACTTTCACAATAGAGAGCGTTGGCCCAACAAATGATGGTCGATGTTTGCCGCCACTACTGCGTTTACGAATTATCATCTACAATTACCGATCGTCATTTAGGCCCTCTACACTATCGTGATTGCCTCTACTTGCGTCCAACGCTGCCAAATCTATACTAATATTATAAAGCGTACAGTTTGTTTGTTTGTTTGAATGCGGTAATCTTAGGAACTACTGGTCCGATTTGAAAAATTCTTTCGGTGTTAGATAGCCCATTTATCGAGGATGGCTATAGGCTATATATCATCACGCTAAGACCAACAGGAGCGGAGAACAGCTTGTGTAAACATTCACTTAGGTATTATGAAATAATTATCTAAATAGAGTCGTATTATGATCATAGATATAAATTGGCATAGTAACAAAACACAATCGTTTGGCAATCAGACAAATTGTCGCTCATGTAAGTGTCTCGTCGTCTCAAATACTTTCCGGTTATAGAAGTTTATAAAATATAAGAAATCATTGAGAAAATCGAGAAAATATCTTGTAAAATAAATAGCGTTTAAATTCCTTGAAAATTCTTTTTCTAATAGTTAGAGCTATCGAAGCTATATACAAAATTAAATGCTTTGTAATTAGCTAAAAATAGACATACAGACTGACAGACATATGTAACATATAAACTGGGGACTCAAATTAAGTATATAAACAGTTTACGTGCTTCAATAGTTAACTATAATCAAAATAATCCATAATCTCTCACATCAGCCATTTTTTCTCAAAGAGATTCATTCCCAGCTCAAACAAAAAAACATTTATTTATTCGATTAGACTTCTTTTAGAACCACTTTTGAATCGTCATTACATATTTTTAACATTTACTACCTTATTTACTACCGATTCGGAAAGCAGTATCTATCTATGGAGAAGAACCGGCAAGAAACTTACAAATTTAATCTATTTAATAATTATAACTAATGTTACATCTATTTAATACTCTTTGATATGTAAATCTCGGTCATAAAGATCTTTAAACACATCCGTTCCCTCCCGTGACCTCTTTATTGCAAAAACGAGTAATTAATTGGATCTTATTACAAGGCAATTGGGATTAATTTCGCGTGACTAATAATATTAAGAAGCCATATGGTATTATGTAGTCGATGTATGTTTTATTAATTGTATTAGGACATCCTTTTATTATATTACGACAGAATATATATACTCTATTTATATAAAAGACTAGCTGTTCCCCGCGGTTTCACCCGCATTGCTCCGCTCCTGTTGGTCTTAGCGTGATGATATATAGCCTATAGTCTTCCTCGATAAATGGGCTATCTAACACCGAAAGAATTTTTCAAATCGGACCAGTAGTTCCTGAAATTAGCGCGTTCAAACAAACAAACAAACAAACTCTTCAGCTTTATAATATTAGTATAGATAACTGAAATGTTTTTAAAGTAACTGAAACTCTCACTCAGGATTTCAATCTTTCTTATCCAAATTGATCCACCTATTTTGATGGATAACAAACAGAATCATGGAGCTAAATTCAGCACGTGTTTTAATAAATTTGTATGTCAATACATAAGTGTTATGTACGTGACATAGACGTGTTTCAATCAATCAATCAATCGATAGGCAAATCAATTATTAACATGGGAAATATTAATTGACGCTGTTACCCGTCAGCTATACATACTCGTAAAGTAGTACATAATAATATAATATAGTACTGCAATTTTTTATATAAAATGTATGACATTTTAGCTTTACAATAGATAAAATGTATTCCTATCTTTTATCGAATTCCATCGTTTTTAACGACGTTATTATTTTAAACTAGCTTTCCGCCCGCGGCTTCGCCCGCGTTTTGAAAGAAAAACCAGCATAGTTCCCGTTCCCGTAGGATTTCCGGGATGAAACCTATCCTATGTGTTAATCCAAGTTACCCTCTATATGTGTGCTAAGTTTCATTATAATCGGTTCAGTAGTTTATGCGTGAAAACCATACATACAAACAAACCTTTCCTATTTATAATATTATTATTCGTATAGACAAGCTGTCTCGGCAAACGTTGTTCTGCCTTACTCTTATCACTTTGGGTTCTGAAAATTGCTATTGTCCCATACTCAAGCCTACCCGACATGCACACAAAATTCCATGAGAATCGGTCAAGCCGTTTCGGAGGAATTTAAGTACAAACACAGCGACAAGAGACTGTTTATACATTAGAAGAAGATGTATAATAAACAACATTTTAGCTGTCATATTTATTTCTATCTTTTATCTTATTAACCGACTTCAAAAAAAAAAAGGAGGTTATCAATTCGGCCGGTATATTTTTTTCCATCGCAAGTCGCAACTGTCTTTGATATAAGACGACGTAACTCTTTCCTAAACAACAAACTTATTAAAAGATGTGCTTGCTTTTTCTTATCTTAAAATTAAAATAATATGATATACTAACAGACTAAAGTTACTTTCTATGAAATTTTTAGTTGCTTTCTTTGAGCGAAGAATGCGTATACGCATACCCAGGGGAATGCTTTCACGACTGGAAATCTTACTTAACAAAAATAAATTAGTTATTGAATAATTCCTTGTAAATTTCAATTTTTTGGTACATAAAACATGGATGAGACATCTAAAAGATTGATTTGAGAGTTTTTTTTTTTTGTAAAATTAATCTATAGGTACTATAATAATATTATAAAGAGGAAAGGTTTGTATGTATGTATGGTGTTCACGCATAAACTACTGAACCGATTATAATGAAATTTAGCACACATATAGAGGGTAACTTGGATTGACACAGGATAGGTTTTATCCCGGAAATCCCACGGGAACGGGAACTATGCGGGTTTTCCTTTGAAAACGCGGGCGAAGACGCGGGCGAAAAGCTAGTAAGTAATAAAAAGTTATAGAGCAAAGAATTTTTATAGAAATGTTCCCACATAATTGCTTACAACTTCTTTAATATACAATTTAGGTAAAAAAAAACATATATTTTGTCGGCAAAGTAATTTGCTACAAATTATGTCTAAACAAATTAAAATGTAATTTTACTAAGAGACTATTCTCTTGCCGGCTCTTCTTCGTAGAAACTACGAACTGCTTTCCGTACCGTGGTTTTTCTTTCTTTATTTTGTCCATTCAAAAGCGCTTCACTATCACTACATCACTACATAGTATAAAACAAAGCCGCTTTCTCTGTCCCTATGTCCCTATGTATGCTTAAATCTTTAAAACTACGCAACGGATTTTGATGCGGTTT